>JASTWK010000391.1:0-167875 GCA_030770225.1 Temnothorax unifasciatus
TAGAGTAACACGAAATACCCCACCCGCATGCGCCGTCAATGCGTTCCGGCCGTCCATGTAAACACAGTGCGCTCTGGAAGCTTCTCTGCTTGCTCGTTGCAATTTTGCTGGTAGTTCCGATAAGAGGTGAGTAACATAATATTTTCATTAGAGAAATACTCCTGACGGATTTGATAAGCTAAAACACTATAAAATTAGGTTGCAAAGTGATTTTAGAAACACGCGTTTCTTTCCTATATATTTTAAAGTTATAAAGTGAAATGATTGAGTTTGATAATTTCGCGCTATTGTCAAACGTATGTGCGAAAGTGTCGAACATGAAAATGTTACGTTACGGCAATTTAATGAAAACTATTTAAGTGCCTTTTAATGTTTTTAAGTTGAAATTTTGAGACTGATAGAATTTTGGAGACTGATCGTTATTTTTTAACACATTCATTTATTTTTATATGTCAAGAGACACGGTAGTGTCTCGCGCCAAGTACACGCGGAGCGAGACCAACCGTGACTCTTTTACGCGACGCGACGATTTGCAAGTACTCGAGATGTTGAGATCTCGATAACGAGTGAACGGATCAAGTTCTAAATAGGCTTGATCGATAGCTTGGGGTCGATTTGGGGGGGGGTCCGTTCTTTTCATTTTTCCGCTACGTGCCCTATGAGCGGAGATATTGCGAGCAAAAGTCGAAATGTGAAAATTTTATATTAAGATACTTCTCCTAACGCCGATTGTATATATATCACGTGATCAGAGATCACGTGATCAGAGAAAACGTCACTTTCACTTTTTCGCCACTGGCGGTGGCGGTGCTAGTATCGCCAGTTTCGATATTGTGCGCGCATTATTATCGTTCTAGTAGGTAAATTATTATAGGTCGATAGACTTATCGGTCAGGAGGAAGATTTTTATATTTAAGTAAATTAGGTACCGTGTCTCTTGATCAAATAATCTTGATAATAAATAATATTATCATAATATTATTATATATATTATTATTATTATCAACCCAGCGAATAAATCCATCGAGTCGATATACAGGTTACCGACGACGAGGTCCAGATAGTGCGCTCCGTAGTTTTCGGTGTCTAGGTGTATTAATACTTTGAATTCGATGCTACGTGTCTCAGGTTGTCGACGACGAGGTCCAGATAATGCGCTCCGTAGTTTTCGGTATCTAGGTGTATTAATACCTTGAATTCAATGTCTACTTGTCCCAGGTTGCCGACAACGAGGTCCAGATAGTGCGCTCCGTAGTTTTCGACGTCTAGGTGTATTAATACTTTGAATTTGATGTCTGCGTATCCCAGGTTGCCGATGACGACGTCCAGATAATGCGCTTCGTAGTTTTTGGTGTCTAGGTGTATTAATACCTTGAATTCGATGTCTACGTGTCCCAGGTTGCCGATGACAACGTCCAGATAGTGCGCTCCGTAGTTTTCGACGTCTAGGTGTATTAATACTTTGAATTCGATGTCTGCGTATCCCAGGTTGCTGATGACGAGGTCCAGATAGTGCGCTCCGTAGTTTTCGACGTCTAGGTGTATTAATACTTTGAATTCGATGTCTACGTGTCCCAGGTTGCCGATGACGAGGTCCAAATAGTGCGCTTCGTAGTTTTCGGTGTCTAGGTGTATTAATACTTTGAATTCGATGTCTACGTGTCCCAGGTTGCCGATGACGACGTCCAGATAATGCGCTCCGTAGTTTTCGGTATCTAGGTGTATTAATACCTTGAATTCAATGTCTACTTGTCCCAGGTTGCCGATGACGAGGTCCAAATAGTGCGCTCCGTAGTTTTCGACGTCTAGGTGTATTAATACTTTGAATTTGATGTCTGCGTATCCCAGGTTGCCGATGACGACGTCCAGATAATGCGCTTCGTAGTTTTTGGTGTCTAGGTGTATTAATACTTTGAATTTGATGTCTGCGTGTCCCAGGTTGCCGATGACAACGTCCAGATAGTGCGCTCCGTAGTTTTCGGTGTCTAGGTGTATTAATACCTTGAATTCGATGTCTACGTGTCCCAGGTTGCCGATGATGACGTCCAGATAATGCGCTCCGTAGTTTTCGGTGTCTAGGTGTATTAATACTTTGAATTCGATGTCTACGTGTCCCAGGTTGCCGACGACAAAAAACTATAGCGCGAACTTGACGCGGGACACTACCGTGTTATAGGTTATGTATGTGACTGTGACAGCTGGTGACAGCGCGCTAAACGCACTGTCTGCACTGCGCGCAGTACACACACACGTATACATCGAAACTGGCGATTCTAGCAGCACCGCCAGTGTCGAAAAAGTGAAAAGGACACGATTCCAGCCAATGAAATGATAGCATGGTATGAGTGATGAGTAGACGACGTATCTTAATAAAAAAATTTTCACATTTGGACTTTGCGTCGCAATATCTCCGCTCGTAGGGCACGTAGCGGAATATTATAAGAGCAAAATTTCCGAGAGAAGCAACGTGTTGGAGAGAAGCCACGTGTTGAAGATTACGGTTCATTAAAAAGCTACAAATACTATTGATTTCTTATATTAGAAGATAAGTTATATTAGAAGATAAGTTATAAAGTTAAATCGTTGTATTAACAAAGATTTGTGCGTAAAATCGAGTTTATGTAAAGAAACATAGATATCAAGGATGATACTACGTCTTAAATTTAAACGAAATTAAGAAACAAAGGTAAGAAAAAGAGGTAAATTTTATTTTTCAAAAGGTAAAAAAAGGCGCCAAGTACACGCATGATTACCTCGGAAAAACTAAGTAGTAGTATTATTAATTTTAAATTAATAAAATCCAAGTGGTACTTAATGTGTTTATATTATTAGCATTATTCAAGCTAGATTACGATTATGTCTTGTATCGCAAAATATATACGGCTTATAGAGCTTTACAATCTGTACATACTGTTTGTAAGATATTATTAAAAACTTCAGATTAAGATGCGTAACACTACAAAAAGGCGTGATATCTGTACAAAATTACCTTTTTAAAAAAAAGGTAAAAAAAGGCGCCAAGTACACGCATAGTAGTGTATATGTATTATGTTTTTACCTCGAAAAAAACAAAGTGGTAGTATTATACCTCCAAATAGCTTTACCCTGTACATGCTGTTTATAAAATGCGTAATACTACAAAAAGGCGTGATATCCGTACAAAATTACCTTTCTTAAAAAAAGGTAAAAAAAGGCGCCAAGTACACGCATAGTAGTGTATATGTTGTACCTCGAAAAAAAAGAAAGTGGTAGTATTATACCTCGAAAAAACCTAAGTAACAAGTGGTAGACGTAATCTTTGTATCTCGAAAAATCTCGAAAAAATCTAAGCATTAGTATTTTTATTTCCAAAAAAAAAAATGAAGTGAAGAACATTAGTACAGTGGATGAGAAAGGGAAGATATTTTAACGAAGAGAAATGGTGATGTGAGACGAGTGTTTTAAGGTGAATGGAACGGAAAAAGTTTGGACGTGAAAGCGCGCGCGTTAGCGTGCGTGTGTGCTAGTCCTTTTCTAAAAAAAGGCATGTATAGTTTATTGTTGCCTCTTTTCCGCGATGCAGGTTTCTCTTGCTGCGCTTACTTCATTTGCAGCTGTCATTGTATATTTTGACAGTTGTGTGTATCAAGGAATTAACCGTGTAATAGTAATAGTATAATGTTAAAGCTAAATAGCGCGCGCGAAGCGCGCGTCTGTAGTGTCTAGTGTTATAAATAAACAATAAAATGTAACGGAGGTTCAATCCCTGGAGAAAATTGTAAGGAATCGAATCATTTTTAAAATATTTTAACAACATTCGAAAAATCATATTACGAAATAATATTTTTCAAATATATGTATAATATTATTAAAAACGTTTAAAAAAATACACATAAAGTCAATATTTCTAAACGTTAATTTAATGTTCCTTGCTTACTGGGAGATCATCATATCAACTATTCATAGCACGTATGGTTAATTGAGTTCTTATTATTAATATACAACTTTTAGAATATAATAGTTTATACTTACTTATATATAAATAATACTGTAAATAAAGAGCACTCCGCACTGCTCGATCCACACGCGTGTATACGCACTCACGCATCGTAGGATAATGTACGCATCATGGCTGTCGCAATAAGCGTTGCGCACAATATAAAACAATAACATTCTAACAACAGAAAATTAATATACTACCAACGTTATTTCCAAGTTCAAATTACAAGGAATTTTGAACTGTTTGCATTGATCTCAAATAAATGTCAGAGTAACATTTAAAAAATATTTTCTGTAACGTTTTTAAAATATTTTAACAACATTCAGAAAAATCATATTACGAATAATATTTTTCAAATATATGTATAATATTATTAAAAAACGTTTAAAAAATAGACATAAAGTCAATATTTCTAAACGTTAATTTAATGTTCCTTGTTTACTGGGAATATCGTTGCAATAACATTGTAATAATGATTTTTTGCTTACTGGGTACTTTATTATACAATATTAAGAGTAAAATAGTTATATTACAAAAAGACCTTATTTGGACGACTTTAAGACGTCTTTAAAAATGACGTCTTCAGGTGGTCTAAGAAATGACGTTCTTATAGGGGAGAGTTGGCAATTACCGCGCGGTTGACAATTCCGCGCCATTGTTTATCTCAATAACTATTTGTATTACGCACCTACAATGATGTTAATATCATAGAGTAACACGAAATACCCCACCCGCATGCGCCGTCAATGCGTTCCGGCCGTCCATGTAAACACAGTGCGCTCTGGAAGCTTCTCTGCTTGCTCGTTGCAATTTTGCTGGTAGTTCCGATAAGAGGTGAGTAACATAATATTTTCATTAGAGAAATAATCCTGACGGATTTGATAAGCTAAAACACTATAAAATTAGGTTGCAAAGTGATTTTAGAAACACGCGTTTCTTTCCTATATATTTTAAAGTTATAAAGTGAAATTATTGAGTTTGATAATTTCGCGCTATTGTCAAACGTATGTGCGAAAGTGTCGAACATGAAAATGTTACGTTACGGCAATTTAATGAAAACTATTTAAGTGCCTTTTAATGTTTTTAAGTTGAAATTTTGAGACTGATAGAATTTTGGAGACTGATCGTTATTTTTTAACACATTCATTTATTTTTATATGTAGGTACCTACCACATTAATGCATAAATATAAAAAAACATTTTTTATTATGTTCTACCTTATGTCACAAACTAAAATATTAATAATTTTTCAAAAAGTGAGAAAACGCGGTATTATCAAACTGGGCACGATTTTATCAGACCTGGTCACGATTTTATCAGACCTGGTCACGAGACCAGTTTGATAATACCGCGTTTTCTCACTTTTTGAAAAATTATTAATATTTTAGTTTGTGTTTAACTTTCAACATTATTGGTATGATATATGGATAGCCAAATAAATGACCTATCT
Organism: Temnothorax unifasciatus; assembly: GCA_030770225.1. Taxonomy (NCBI): domain Eukaryota; kingdom Metazoa; phylum Arthropoda; class Insecta; order Hymenoptera; family Formicidae; genus Temnothorax; species Temnothorax unifasciatus. The sequence continues at coordinate 5,430 of JASTWK010000391.1, forward strand.
AAAACTGCACAGTTTGTTTTTTTGAAGCATTTCTGAGCTTAGATATACGCTTCGGTTCTTAGGGGCTCGGTAATTGCCAACTCTCCCCTATTAGTCCCATTATTAGTCGCCGATGTCATAGACCAAAAATGACTAAAAATAGTCAGAAATAACGTCATAATGACGTTATGGAATGACGTCAGTATAATGTCATTTTTAAAGACATAGTCGCTTTTTGGTCATTTGACGTCATTTGTACAAACATGACTAGTATTTGACGTCAAAATGACTTGTGCTTGCTACCTGGGATGCTTGGTGAAAGTTATTTGAGTGATTACTTTTTGAGTTATCTTGTACGCAAAGTTGGAAAAAGTGGTTTTGAGAAAAACGCGTTTAAAGTTTATTTTTTTGCTCTCAGCCAAAAAAGCACGTAAAAATGCATGCAAATTTCAGTATAAAGGTTTTTGACGTCGCTAAATCCGAATCTGATATCAGATTTTTAAAATTCAAAATGGCGGATTTAAAATGGCGGGTCAAAAGAGTCGTACTTGAATATAGAAATGACCCTGGTAACCATCTCCGATAGAAAACGATAAAAAAATTTCTTATCGTTTTTAATACGGTTAGTGAATCGTTTATTTACGGTACTCTATCAGAAACTCACGTTACAAAATACTTAGGATCCTATCGTAAATGTCTTATCAGCTATACATCAGTTTTTATCGTTTTTAATACGGTTAGTGAATCGTTTATTTACGGTACTCTATCAGAAACTCACGTTACAAAATACTTAAGATCCTATCGTAAATGTCTTATTAGCTACACATCAGTTTTTATCGTTTTTGATACGGTTAGTGAATCGTTTATTTACAGTACTCTATCAGAAACTCACGTTACAAAATATTTAGGATCCTATCGTAAATGTCTTATCAGCTGCACATCAGTTTCTATCGTTTTTAATATGGTTAATGAATTGTTTGAATCGGTTTTAGTCAATCCATTTCAATCGTTACGAATCGTGAATTAAGGAAACAGATTCATATCGATTCATTTCTTTCAGTCGGTTTTTATCGTTTTGAAGAATGCCGGGAACGGGGCAACTAGCGTCAGGAGTCGGAGGCAGCCGGGCTCGGTTTTCGGTGTCCGAAACGGCTACCGCCAGGAGGTCCTTATATGAAGAGATCCCTCCAGTTACGATACTGGATTTCTCTGCTTTTTGCTTCGCAGGCGGTCTGCTTATATATTATGACTGGATGTATTTTAAATACGAGAAGCGTTTTTCATCATGCGCGGTTTAGCGTCATTGTCGCGAACTAATCGCCGATTTGGTTGATGCGGATTCAATTTATATCATTGATATACGATAGAAAACGAACCGATTTGCTGCTGTAAAGAAGTAGTCCAGGAGTCAGGGGATTAGATATTGAAGTTCACGGCGCAAAGCTGGAACTTTTTTTAATCGATTCTTATGATATCCCGTAACAAGTGTATAAAGTCTCTAGAATCAACTCGGCCTGCTTCGCCTTTTTTTATTGCAAAATATATTTAAAAAACGCGTTTCTGTATAGTTTTCTTTAAATAACTCCTTCTGTGTTGGTCAAACGACAAAACTTGAAGAAAGGAAAATTGTTCGAAAAAAAATTTTCTATAAGAATAAGCCTTAAAAAAATTTTTTTTTATTGCAAAATTGCAAAAAATACGCAAGAAAAGGGCCATTTTTACAGGTTCCCGAAAACTGGGTTAAAAATTATCATATTTAAGCGGACATTCACTCAATGATATCTTTCAGTATGCTGACAAGTGTGCACAAGGCTCACCTCCAATTTTTATATGGCTGCCTATTAACAAATTATTTATGCAAATCGGGCGCTTGGCTCTCACGTCTGAACGGGTGAACTTATTTTGATGCACTTTATCGGAAATGAAAGGTAACGATGTCTAGTTTATAAATTTAAAATAAATTTTTTTTTTCTTCTAAAATTTGACTATTATTTAAAACAATTTAAATTTCACATATTAAATATCGGCGTTGTTTATTGGCGTAGAGTAACGCAAATAGCACCATTGGTTTGCGTTTAAAAAATTATGAATTTAAAAAAAAAACGTCCCGATACGACCAATAGAAGCCAAGATAATTGATAATTACAGCTAAACTATTTCATATTTTTACTTGAAATTTAATGTGAAGGTACTGGAGTGAGTGCTTTAACGGTGGCATTTTTTTCGCTGCAATTCGACTGCCAGGTTCGGCGAAAAAAAATGTCGAATACAGCGGTTTTAGAGCGCTGGAGCGGACGCAGCGGCGCGCGGCGGCTCGACTGCGGTGGCTTGCAGGCGCGCGAGTCACCGCTGCGTCCGCCAAACTTGCTTAATTAACAATTACTTTTCTCTGCAACAAAAGCACGTATCCAAACGAATTTTTTTTAAATCTGCTTGAAATTTTCCGAATTTTATGATTATCATATTATGAATGTCATATTCTCAGTATTAACGGAGATGAACAAGATATATTAGAAAAAATACGTATTAATTAATAACAAATTATTTTTGTGATATTTTATACTGTATACAGCATAACATTTTATACTATATACAGTATAAAATATCACAAATTATTTTTGTGATATTTTATACTGTATACAGTATAAAATTTTATGGCTGCTTATTAACAAATTATTTATGCAAATTGGGAGCTTGGCTCTCACGTCTGAACGGGTGAACTTATTTTGATGCACTTTATCGGAAATGAAAGGTAACGTCAATAAACAACGCCGATATTTAATATGCAAAATTTAAATTGTTTTAAATAATAGTCAAATTTAAAAAAAAAATTTATTTTAAATTTATAAGCTAGACATCGTTACCTTTCATTTCCGATAAAGTGCATCAAAATAAGTTCACCCGTTCAGACGTGAGAGCCAAGCGCCCGATTTGCATAAATAATTTGTTAATAGACAGCCATATAAAAATTGGAGGCGAGCCTTGTGCACACTTGTTCAGCATACTGAAAGGTATCATTGAGTGAATGTCCGCTTAAATATGATAATTTTTAACCCAGTTTTCGGAAACCTGTAAAAATGGCCCTTTTCTTGCGTATTTTTTGCAATTTTGCAATTTAAAAAAATTTTTTAAATTTTTTTAAGGCTTATTCTTATAGGAAATTTTCTTCTAAACAATTTTTTTCTCTTCAAGTTTTGTCGTTTGACCAACACAGAAGAAGTTATTTAAAGAAAACTATACAGAAACGCGTTTTTTATATATTTTGCAATAAAAAAAGGCGAAGCGGACCGAGTTGATTCTAGAGACTTTACACACTTGTTACGGAATATCATAAGAATCGATTTAAAAAAGTTCAAGCTTTGCGCCGTAAACTTTAATATTCTCATTTTTTAATAGCCTTGACTCCCGGACTAAAGATGATAAGTTGTATGTCAAAAAATCCTGATAAGAAACGATAGATGTATCGGTTCGGTTAAGTTGTATAAATATCGACGAAATGTCTATCGTTTTAACCTTATAAAAACATATACAAAGTAGAAGGTTTTCAAACGATTCAATTTATATCATTGATATACGATAGAAAACAAACCGATTTGTTGCCGTAAAAAAGATGATAAGTTGTATGTCGGAAAATCCTGATAAGAAACGATAGATGTATCGGTTCGGTTAAGTTGTATAAATATCGACGAGATGTCTATCGTTTCAACTTTATACAAACATATACAAAGTAGAAGGTTTTCAAACGATTCAATTTATATTATTGATATACGATAGAAAACAAACCGATTTGTTGCCGTAAAGAAGATGATAAGTTGTATGTCGGAAAATTCTGATAAGAAACGATAGATGTATCGGTTCGGTTAAGTTGTATAAATATCGACGAGATGTCTATCGTTTCAACTTTATACAAACATATACAAAGTAGAAGGTTTTCAAACGATTCAATTTATATAATTGATATACGATAGAAAACGAACCGATTTGCTGCCGTAAAGAAGATGATAAGTTGTATGTCAGAAAATCCTGATAAGAAACGATAGATGTATCGGTTCGGTTAAGTCATATAAATATCGATAAGATGTCTATCATTTTATTCTTATATATCCGTATTAATGCATACGGTAAAATTATTACCATAAATAACGATACATATTATATCGTGTATATACGATTGATTCAGACAGGCAATAATTGTACATATAGAAAACGATTCATAACTATAAAATTTGTATAGTTATTTTCTTATTCAAACCTAAAACGATAGAAACCGATTCAATTCGATTAATGTTTTATCTGTCTTCTAAATATGCAACGATAGAACCGATAAGATACTATTAAAAACGATACAGATATAGCCGTTTCCCAGCAAACGAAAAAAGATTGAAAAGAATTAAAACGGGATTGCCAGGAATTCAATTAAGGACTTTCCGAATTCCATTTTGTCCAAAAAAGGGATTGAAATAGTTTCAATATCATGGAATTCCTTATTTTGGAAAGAATTTGTCTTTTTTGAATCCCATTCAATTCCGACACAAAAACGTAACGAAATGAATGCCAGGTTAGGGATTGGAAAGTTTCGTCATGAATTCCATTGAATACCATTGATTCCGTTAACGAAATGAATACCATTGAATGCCAAACTAGGAATTAAAAATTTCCGTATTGAATTCCATTGAATTCCGTCTATTCTGACAATAAAATGAATACCATTGAATGCCAGGATAGGGATTGAAAAGTGTCCGTGTTGAACTCCATTGAATTCCGACTATTCCGACAATGAAATAAATACCATTGAATCCCAAATTTGGAAATCAATATGTATATATCGAATTCCTGCATTACCGGCAGTTCGCATCGATGCCGCTAGGCGTCGCATCGTCGCGGCACCTTCTCGAGTTCAAAATTCCGCACCGTCCAGTATATAAGGAAGTCCCCGACGGGACCACAATTAATTAAGTCTTTTCTTTTCCGGCGCCAGTCGCCGAAGGCAAGAGCGCTCAGACGCTACGCATCCTCGGCGCAAGTCGCCTACGGCGTTAATCGCCTCCTCGGCGCAAGTTGCCTACGGCGTTGATTGCCTCCTCGGCGCCGGTCGCCTATACAGCGCGAGCCGCTCTTACGGAATTAATCGCCTCACCAGGGCTAGACATCCGCATAGCACGGATCGCTGTTCGCCAATCACGGCGCTCGGTCGCCTAGGCACAGGCTCGGCCAATCACGGCGCTCGGTTGCCTAGGATTTTTGGATTCCATGGGATTGGACCATCTCATTTCGAATCCCATCTAATTTCATCTAATTCCGCCAAAAAAGGGATTTAAAGGTATTAAAAAATTTTAATATCTTTTAATCCTTTTTCGTTTGCTGGGTTTTAATCGTTTTCTATCGGAGATGGTTACCAGGGGAAGTTCTTGATGTTTTCACGATACTTACAATGAAATAATGTTCAATCCGCTATTCCGGGCCCATACAATATGCCTTCCTCTTCCTCGTATAACTCCTGTTGGGCAGTTTTCTGCATTCTGTTGGCTGTTCGAGCTTCTTTCGTGTTCTCCCAAGTACGAACACACACACACACACACACACACACACACACACACACACACACACACACACACACACACACACACACACACACACACACACACACACACACACACACACACACACACACACACACACACACGCACGCACGCACGCACGCACGCACGCACGCACGCACGCGCACACGCACGCGCACACGCACGCGCACACGCACACGCACACGCACACGCACACGCACACGCACACGCACACGCACACACACACACAAAAATACTAACATAAATATAAACACTATAGGGTCAAATAAAATAGTTGAAGGTCTAGCAGGTATATAGGATTCTTTTGTTCCCGCAATAATAGAACCGAGAACGCTGTGAAGCCAGTATTGGGATCTGACATTCGTCGCCATGACATCTGGTGGTCGAAAGTGAAAGCACTGTATGGAATGGATCTCGTGGCATTGTACAGGCTTGACGTGCGGTCGTACTGGTTTTGCGTTACTGTATTACAAGATTATATAAAAGATTATATACAAAATGAGTAAGAAGTCAGGGCGGTAAGGGTCAGACGCTGATCTTGGGGCGTAAATTCAATAGAATTTATTATTTCTCTCCACCTTCCAAACATACGAAACGTTTCGGCTCAGCTCTGAGCCATCTTCAGCCGTTACAATATTAGAGCGTTCTCACTTCCTTATGGCGAGTTTCATGATTCGACGGTCAGAAACACAGACTCAAAGATCCATATCTGTAAATATGTCAGGATAAAGTTATAATTTTGAAAAAGAATCTTATGAAACTCACCATTCGGTCTGAAAGCCAAGGAATAGCAATATACAATTTAAAAAAGAACGGCGAGACTAAACGATCTCGTCGGCGCAGCAGTCAACAATGATGTGAGGATATCTCAAAGGAGAAACGAGTCGAACGTCAAAACATGAGCGCGAAATGTACATAGTGAGTTAACAGTAAATTAATAGGTATCGGGAGGACCAATGGTCGTGCAGAACTCTGGCGACGTCACAATATTACGTGTACCAATAACAATGTTCGTAGGCGCAATCTATAATTTACTCAGTACAGTGGTATATGCATGATTCAAAAAATCCGTGTCGCTTTGCAAATTAATACCATTCTTCTGCAATTTTATGTGAGTCATCTCCGAGACTAATCTTCTAGAAAGAAATCTTTCGTTATCTAAAATTTCGACACTCTCCCAGTCGAATTCGTGATCACGTTCCAATCTATGTGCTGTAATAACTGAAAGGGTCGTTGTATTTCTGTTAATGTGATTGCGATGTTCTGAGATACGTGTTTTTAACTGTCTTTTCGTCTGACCTACGTATGATGCGTCGCAATCTTTGCAAGAGATTTTGTACACAACATTTTTATTAGATAGAGTTGGGAGAGTGTCTTTCTGTACTTTTATAAATTTATTAAGTTTATTTAGGCTGTAAAATGACAATTTGACATTTAAGTCTTGAACTACCCTCTTAAATTCCTCCGACACCCCCGGAACAAATGGAATCGTGAACCAGGAACATCGTTCCTCTTCGGTCATGGTTGGAGATTCGGCTTGTAAACGTGTATGTTTATTCAGTAAAAATTTGATTCTGGTATTAATTGTATTAAAAATAAAAGTAATCGGGTAATCATTTTGCAGAAGAATATCTATTATGAATTTGATATTCTTTAAGTGGAATTTCGGGTGAGATAGTAAAAAGGCCCTATCCACCATGCCCATAATCGTGCCTCTTTTTTGGTTAACAGATGATATATGTGTTTAACATTTTAATAAACTACTTGCTATTACTCATTATGTGAAATAAAGTAAAAAATATCAAAAATCTAACTGCCAAATTAAATTTTAACTTTCTTTATTTAATAAACACAATCGAATTAAGTAAAAGGTTATAAAAGGTTTACATTTCCATAAATTTATTATCGCTTAGAATGGGTGAACTCATATTAATCGTTGCACAAATAACTACAAAAATGTCTTCTAAAATTGATACAAGTGCAACAGGCATTTTTGAACCTACAATTTTAAAAGTTTTTATTCTCTGATTAGATCGTTCTACGTGAACTCTAGCTGTAGCTATTTTACATGTCAAAATTGATTCCGCTTTAGTAAATTGCTTTTTGTCTTTTAAAAATGGTGGTCTTATGCACTTTAAACGATTTAATTCACATACTTTATCAATTAAAAACCCTTTGTCAACCATTACTGCATCACCAGGTTGCAATAATTTTACTAAATTACTTTGTTCAAATATAACTGTGTCACTTACTCTTCCACCATAAGGCTTACTAATATATGAAATATTTCCTGCTGGTGTAACACCGGTCATTATTTTACACGTTTCAGAGCCTTTATAATGAGAATATGTCAGTAATTGACAGCAAAGCTTTGCTGGTTTTTGGATAAAAACTTCAGTGCAATCAACTACTACTCTAACGTCTTCAAAGTCTTTAAAACACAGTGGCAAATTTTTTGCAATTTCCTCTTTTGATGGCCAAGGAATTGCTACTTTCAAGCACTTGCTTAATATCTTTATCATTTCATAAAATACTCGCTGACAATGCTTTGCTGTGTAACAATTAAACATAATAGCTAAGAAACTATACAAAACATTTTGTTTTAACTTTACGTATGTCATAATAATTATATCTTTTATGTTCATCCTGACGTTACTTTTTTCAAATTTATCTTTATATACAAGTTCTACGATTTCAACAATAGTATTTAAAATTGCAAAAGATGCGATTCCTGTTGAAGTACTTAATTCGCTATCATTTTTAATAAAATTAACGAATTTTATAATCGGTGTTATATAATCACTGTTGACTTGCACTTCAGCATTTCGAAATGATGGAGCACTAACACTTGGAGCCTCCTCAACAGGAATTTCATGTGTAGACACAACTGCAGGACTTTCTTCTTCATTGGTCATTTTTTCTTGCATTACATCAGGCCCTTCTGTTCTTTGCTCTATTAATTCTTCCCTTTGACAATTCCTTCTTATTTGTCTCTGGAGTCGTGCTTCATCAGCTTCTACACTTGCAGTTTGTCTTGTAGTACTGCTTGGCAAATTGCATGATGGAACAGCAGTTTTCTTCAAGCGTCGTCTCGTTTTTGCAACATCTATCATCAAATTATTCACCGTTAATTATTATTGAAAATGTATCATTTACAATTTTTTTTTGTTATGTCCCTCGGGTGAGGGAAAGCATGTGCCTTCAACATTTACACATTCACGATGCTTTAGGTTAAACAAAATCTCAAACTAATTTTTCCTGTCAAAAATTAACTTACCTGGCAGTATATAATCCTCTTTCTTGAAATGCAGCGAACACACTCTCGTATCCTTACACGAGGTCACTTTCTGTATTTTTAATGCATCTTTCCAGGCTTTGAAACGATCAATTTTCTCTAAATTGCCAAAATAATTTTTGACATGAACGAAGCACTCTTTGGGCTTGGGGAAGCTATGGAATCGAACATTTAAATTACGATTAACACTTTTACAACCGCGAACTGAACATTTAATTCCGCTCGTAGATTTACAACGCGGAGCAAATTCCATATTAATAAAAATACAGTAACGCAAAACCAGTACGACCGCACGTCAAGCCTGTACAATGCCACGAGATCCATTCCATACAGTGCTTTCACTTTCGACCACCAGATGTCATGGCGACGAATGTCAGATCCCAATAGCGTACTTCTGCTGTATCGATCCTCCGTGCGCCTCACTAAAAAGAGCTGTAGTTTCGTCAATTTTACGAGTTTGACGATAATACTTTGGGAATATATTCTTGAAACCTTATACTATTTATTTATGCAAAAAAAATAATTGATTTTTTTTACCCATCAAGACTCCCCCCTTAAATTTCAATCCAATCTCAATCCCAATAGTCTGATACGGGCTTAAGAAAACTCATTGGTCTATTTCCTTATGCACATGTGTATGGACCAATCAATTTTCTAAAGGCCATCGCACACAAAATTGCATAGCTCAGCATAAGCGTAACATAAGACCGCTAAACCAATGAGCATCCAGCATAAAGTCGCCATATTGATTTACATAAGATGCTCATTGGTCCAGCGGTCTTATGCTACGCTTATGCTAAGCTATGCATTTAGTGTGCGATGGCCTTTACGCTTATGCAATATAAAGGTGCTTTTTCATGGGCGTCAGTTGACGCTCGAAATCAAGTTCGGGTTAGTATAATGACGCCGATATTCTGACGCGCAATGAAAAAGGTTTTCATGCGTCATTTTTTGGAACTCGCGTCGAGATGCCAGTTGACGCTAGAAGTTGGGAAATCTAAACTTCTTCAGCGTCGACGCAGAAACAACATGACGTCACAAAATCGTTTTGACGCGTGTCAACTGACACCCATGAAATCGCACCTTAATATACGTTGTGCAGTCAAAGTGTGTGCTCCCCGCTTTAGGCTGCGTTCGGGGAGCGCGCTATTAGCGCTATTTGCTTATTCCATCCTTGTTTTACACCTGATGCGTGATAAAGATAGAATGAGTGCGTTTAAGCCCCTTGCACAATGCAGGCAACAGGCAATAGGAACAGGGAATATAAATCAGAAATCATGTATAAATGCAGAATGAACAGTGACACAGGCAATAGACAGTTTCCGTCACGTTGGAAATTCTGTGCCTATTGCCTGTTGCCAACCAATCATAGAATTCGAATTTTTTAGGTTGTAATTAACGATTTTTTGGTTATTTCCTGTTCCTATTGCCTGTTGCCTGGCATTGTGCAAGGGGCTTTAGGGCTGCGTTCGGAAACGTCACCCGGGTACACACGGGTATACTCCCTTCTCCTTCTAACTCGCTGAGATAGAAAGAGAAGGGAGTATACTCGTGTGCACTCGGGTGACGTTTTCGAACGCAGCCTAGGTAAGACACCGCTATTGTAGCGCTACACGAATGCGTACCAGCCATTGGCTGTTCATGGTAGCGCTACCATGAACAGCCATTGGGCGCGTTCAGCAGACCAAGCTGCTCAGTAGCAGTCGAACGTGATTGGCTCTTACTTTTAGACCAACCAATCAACGCAGAGTGTTGATAAGACGAACTCAACAGTTGTGTCTGCTGAACACGGCCAATCGCTGGTACGCATTTGTGTAGCGCTACAGTAGCGGTGTCTTACCTAAACGCTACCAATGGTCGCGTTCAGCAGATCAAGCCGCTCAGTAGCAATCGAACGTGATTGGCTCTTACTTTTAGAACCAACCAATCAACGCAGATTGTTGATAAGACGAGACTCAACAGTTGTGTCTGCTGAACGCGCCCAATGATGCAATAGCGCTAGTAGCGCGCTCCCCGAATGCAGCCTTAAAGAGCATGGTTCTGGAACGCAGCCCAGCAGAAAAAGACCGAATGCGAATGAAGTGTAACCTACAATGAAAGTATCTCAACCGTCTTAACTTATTTTTTATAAGTTTATCGCGAAGTTTATTATCGCGAATTATAAAGAAAAAATGGAATGCACTGAGGAAGATTGGTCTGTAGAATGTTCTGATGATGAGAAATATGAGGTGGATGAAAAGGTGAAATATCTAACTTATTTGACGTCAAGATTCAGTTAAATCATTATCTATAATCTTGTATATAATTTTGAAAAAGATTTTTATCATATAATATACATATCTTATTGATTATATTTTGACAATTTGCTGATAAATATGTGTCTTGGCTTACATTTAAAACTTTACCATGTTAATTTTTGACAAGTATCTTTATATTTGTCTGTTTGCATAGCATAAATGGAATATAAAGGCTGAAGACATAGTTTCATTGATTGAAGGTTTAGAAGTAAACAATTGTGTTCTGGAACTCGAATGGAAGTGTCCTGGCAGACGAGGACCTTCTCCTGTTCCTTCAAACAACCTACAACAAGAGCTCGAGTCTCCGGAATATAAGTCAGCATCGATTTTTAATTATTCTTATTCAATTTTTTATATTGATAATATTTTTACAGAACTGAAGAAAAGTCGGACTTTGATTTCATGGATGAGATGTCATTGCCGAGATTACCTGTTCGGAGAATCGGTGAAAGTACTCCAAAAGGTAGTGCAAAAAAAAAGATTGCCAGTTTTAATGGAGTAATATCTACAATGTTAAGACATCGTAGATTAGAGCAACAAGAAATAAATTCAAGTCCAAAGAAGATTGAATCTCCTAGGTTAAAGCCACACCCTACTTAAATATATACAATGTTTATTTCCGATTTGCAATAACTTATATACATATATACAAATTGAACCAGTAGAAAACTTCAGATAAAGTTTAATACAAACATAAAGATACTGTATGAACAGAAAGTTCTCTGTGTGTGCATATGTGTGTGTATATGTGTTAGACTGCTTGTATACTGTAATAATAATTTCTAATATTTTTACTAGAAGTTCTATTAAAGTTTTATTAAAGAATGAGATGTTAGATCTATTTAAGGAGGTTCGATCATTACTTGTGAGTAAAAAATGCGACTGAAATAAATGTCATTACAGCGATCCCGAATTATATTGCATATAATTCGGGATCGCTGTAAGGACATTTATTTCAATCGCATTTTTGACTCACAAGTAATGATCGAACCTCCTTAAAAATGTCCTCAGTTCATCCTAATATTTTCATACTACAGTAATTGTTATGAATTGACCCTAAGAGCAAAAGGTCAACTTTAAGGGTGCTGTCACATGGCAGTCAGAAATTCGGAAAACGGAATCTCGGAAAAGTCCGAAATTTTTGTGACTGGGCTCCCCATGGACTGATATTTCCGGAATAAGTAAAAATTGAAAAAATTATTTTTATTGTTTTAGAAGAAAAAAGATACTTACCGTAGTAGTAGAGTCTATTAAAAAATAAAGCTTCGACGTATTTTTTATTATACTCTAAAATTATATAGAAATTTCTTTAATTTAAAAATATGTTAAGGTTAGAATGCCATTTAGTTTTCCGTAAAAGTCGTTCCATGGGGAGCCCGGCCCTTGAAAAATCGCACCGATCGAGCTGACTCTGATTGGTTGACCCCCTCTCCGTTACTTTTCCGAGATTCCGTTTTCCGAATTTCTGACCGCCATGTGACAGCACCCTAAGTCGACTTGAAGCCGACTTCTACCGAAACTGACTTGGCAGAAAAGTCGACTTTTTTAAGGCCAAAAGTCGACTTGAAGTCGGCGAATGTCCCAAAAACCACCGATTTAAAGTCGACTTCCCGTCAGACGAAAAGTCGACTTCCCGTCATGACGAAAAGTCGACTTCCCGTCATGACAAAAAGTCGACTTCCCGCCAACTTTTAAAGTCGATAAAGGGCCAATTCCTTTTAGTGACACAAGTCGACACAAACATCGTCCTTGGCATTCAATGAATAACAAAGACAGAACGACACTTGTGTCGACTTGTCACTAAAAGGAATTGGCCTAAAATAAACCGCCGCGTACGTCTGGAGGTCGATTGTGTATCTTGAAACGAGGTAAAAATGACAAAAGTTAACAGAGTTTACTAGATTTTGATAAATAAAATCATAGATACGCTAATAAATTTTCTCACTTTTGTAATTTTTACCTTATTATTTCAACGCAATTGAACCCTTGCTGGAGGGCTAAAACTGATGCATTTCAATTCTTTTCATATATAAAATAATTTAATTATCTAAAAAACTGTACGTATAATTACAATCCTAATGTTTTATTCTTAATTACAAAGGCGGCCATATCTGTGCCACTTCTATGTGCGCGGATTCCGGCAGCCACTTCTGGTAAGCTGACAACAGAACTACAATTAAAACATTCCAGCGTTAATCGCGAAATAATATGCAAAATTAGCTATATAAATATATATAATATATATATTATTATCATAATGTTGTAAATATATAATAATATTAAACAGAATACTAAATTTTCTTTCGCCAGTATATAGAATAACAATTAAAGTAATGTAAATCGACTGTAACTGGCAATATATAACGTCTTTCCGATATGAAATGTTCATATCGGATATATTATAAATATATAATATCCACAGACTTTTATACTAGACCACTAACATCTATGGACGCACTGCCGAAAAGCTGATGAGTGCGAGATGCAAGTGGCAGAGAAGGGTGCGGCTACATTGAATTAAGTCACTATCGGGTGTTCAGTTGCTCATGATGTGCGTTTATCTGCATTCGTTATTACAGTACATAACGAAGCAGGCAAATGTTTTTGTGTTAAATATTGGTACATGTTATCAATAAGTTTGTAAGTCATGCCTTCGACGTGTAGCATACTTGGATGCCGAAATCGAACCACTACTCCTCTAGTATTAAACCCTTTCTTTTGGACATTCTGTATATGCCAGACTATTGTATAGAAATCTTGTACAAACTACTTGTATAGAATCTGTAGTATAGTATATCTTGACTAAAATCAACATAGCAGCAAGCATCATAGCCGAGATGCCTATCAGCGGTCTAATGATAATATTTAAATATTATTTTATAAACTAAAATCTCACATTTTTTATCCGAACCCCAGATTTCTAGCAGTTTGTCTTTGGACACGACTCCCTGCGACTGCAACGTTTGTACTATTGCTTGAGTGCGTGGTATCAACCTGAAAAAATCGTATTGAATTGATGTAATCTATTCGATGAATCAACGTGAAATCGAAAGGAGATAGAATAACAATTTACCTGGCCCATGACTTGGTGATGCTCCCAGGTGTCGTCAACAGCGACGGGACAAATCGTTTCAGCTTAGGGCACACTTGACCCTTCAAGAAGAAATACACGAACTACTTAACACCGTCCACGAATGCTCTATGCCCATCGATAGTAGTGCCCATCCAACCTTTCCGAATGTACCAGACACGCAGCAAATGATCTTCAAAGTTCCTTGATTATATCTATAAATGAAAATAATATTCGATCATAATGAAGATTAATATCTTTATAAATAAGTAAGAAAAACATTATAAAGCAAGAATTGTGATAAAAATACCTTGGCGGTGGATCAACCAATGGTTCATTAAAATGGCACAGCATGGGAGCGAATTTCGGCAATCATTCGGATTCTATCGCCGTGACACCTCTCATGTACATCTTATTCGTTTCGTACACCTCTTGATAAACCACCTATCCCGGATTGAGAATGCATGAACACAGGTTTTTCCATTTCTAGTGTTCTGAAAGATGGTTCAGAATGGAGAGCTGTCGCATTCAATAGGTCTTAATTATCGATGATAATTAATAACACACCATACCTAACCTGTAAGCATGTTTCCACTTGGCCTTATCCTGATCCTCTTTTACCTCGTCGGGCCTTTCTCGCGACTTGATCCGCCATATCGTGGCGGTGGTTGATAGCGCGGCGCTTTACGTCGTCTTATCGTGTCCTGTCTCGCGGCACGTATTCCTCGCAGTCCTCGCACTCGCGTAAGCTCTGCTCCTCCAGCCTTCTCGAGATTCGCCGCCATATTGATAATGCATGACGCGCCGCTTGACTGTTTTCCGTCTTTTTATAAGTCGACTATTTAGAAGTCGACTTTTAGTCGACTTTCCGCCATTTTTATAAGTCGACTATTTAGAAGTCGACTTTTAGTCGACTTTCCGTCATTTTTAGAAGTCGACTAGAAGTCGACTTATAAAAGTCGACTTGCTATCGACTTTCTGTCAACTGTGCTCTTAGGGGATATATTTCTGAACAGATATTCATCAAGATATTTATATTTTTCTGTCAACATTTGTAAGAGAATGTGAAGATATATAATAATATACATAAAATATTAAAAAAGTTTCTACAATTAAAATAGCCGGTGTATTTTATTTTATAATTTAAAAATATATATAAATAGCATCCAGTATACACGCCCAAAGAAAAACAGCAACGCTTAGTAGCAACGCTTTCATCATCTTATTTTAAAAAATAATGTTATTAAAATATTATTTTCTTTCTTTAAGGCTCCTGCCCTAAGAGCAAAAAGTCGACTTTAAGTCGACTTGAAGCCGACTTCTACCAAAACTGACTTGGCAGAAAAGTCGACCTTTTTAAGGCCGAAAGTCGACTTCAAGTCGACTTGAAGTCGGCAAATGTCTCAAAAACCACCGATTAAAAGTCGACTTTCCGTCATGACAAGAAGTCGACTTCCCGTCATGACGAAAAGTCGACTTCCCGCCAACTTTTAAAGTCGATAAAATAAACCGCCGCGTACGTCTGGAGGTCGATTGTGTACCTATCTTGAAACAAGGTAAAAATGATAAAAGTTAACAGAGTTTACTAGATTTTGATAAATAAAATCATATAGACACGCTAACTTTTGTAATTTTTACCATTATTTCAAGATACGCACTCGACCCCTTGCTGAAGAGCTAAAACTGATGCATTTCGATTCTTTTCATATATAAAATAATTTAATTATCTAAAAAACTGTATAATTACAATCCTAATGTTTTATTCTTAATTACAAAGGCGGCCATATCTGTGCCACTTCTGTGTGCGCGGATTCCGGCAGCCACTTCTGGTAAGCTGACAACAGAACTAAAATTAAAACATTCCAGCGTTAATCGCCAAACAATATGCAAAATTAGCTATATAAATATATTATATATATATATATATATATATATATATATATATATATATATATATATATAAAATCATAATGTTGTAAATGAACCGATAAGATACGATTAAAAACGATACAGATATAGCCGTTTTTAATCGTTTTCTATCGGAGATGGTTACCAGTAGCCCTATTCTGTAACTCTAACGACAGTGTCGGTATCGTTATATCGTCGTTGCGCAGCTTTTTTTCTATATAGTATACCTGCGCAACGACAACGTAACGATACCGACACTGTCGTTACGAGTTATAGAATAGGGGTACAAGGTAGCTAAAAACGAAACACTTTTTTACCAATGCCAACTTCAAAACTTGTGGTATTGCTAATTATTTCAATATAAAAATGGCATGAATATATGTTTTGCCGTTGATAGAATGAAATAATGATTATACGCTCCCTTGGTAGCTCCCTTGACAATTATGTAAGCTATCGATTTTTTAATAACTTTCCGTCGATTATATTAAATACGATTGAAATTTGGCAACGTTGCACTTTTATGGGGTTGGTAGCAGTGCTCGCCTCTGTGTTGAGCGGGTTGAACCACGTAGCGGCAGTTGCTAAATGTAAACATGCTGATGAATTTTCTGTCATTCTAGGTAGGGTTAGGTTAGGGCTCAGTCACAATGAGAAGAATAAGGAATAGGATAAAGGAATAAGGAATAAGGCATGTTGCATCTCACTTTAATGTACGTGTACTGAAGTGAGATGCGACATTCCCTTATTCCTTATTCCTTTATCTTATTCCTTATTTTTGTCATTGTGACTGAGCCCTTACATTGCCGACGCTGCGTTGCCACATCTACCTATTCGCGAACTATCAACTGCTGTTTCAGTCTAATTTCGATTGCTTCAACTCGTAATATATTTGTTATTAGGTGGTGAATACGTGTTTTCTTGCGTTCTAAATGTTCGCATTAATTTACTGTGTGCGTAAGCACGTTTTTTTGAGCGTTTATCTTTACTAGATATTAAAGAAAATTAAGATCAATCATCGCCGTCAACGCTTTCTCCATATAGCCCCATGTAAAACGACGCATTTTTGGAAGCTAATATCTCAGCTCCTAGATGGTCAATAAATCTGAAATTTATTCTACACATGCGGTAAATCCTATACTATCATATATATTTTTTACAAACGAAAATCTTTGGTTGACCAAACTGCTCCAACTTTCTTAAAATTGAAAAAGGCTGTATATGGTCTGAAATAGAGCGGCAGGCTCTGGAATGATCTAAAGTAAAAGAGACGCTGCGAGAGATGAAACTTAAACAGTCGAAAACAGACCCTTGTGTTTACTTTAAACGAGAAAGAAAACTAGTACTCATATCTTGGGAATTTACGTGAACGACATGATCGTGCTATCGAATAGTGGAGAGCTCCTAAGGACTACGAAGCGACAACTTGCTGAAAAGTTCAAGATAAAGAATTTAGGAGAAGCTAAGCACCTGCTGGGACTGAGAATATCACGAGACGAGAAGCACGGTACTATTTATTTAGACCATGCAAGAAGACTACATAGAGGAGATTCGTCATGGTATGGAAGAATCTAAACCAGTATACACGCCAGAAGACCCAAATCAGAAGCTGTCGAAAAAGCAGTGTCCATCCTCAGACGCGGAGCGAAAAGAGATGAGGAAGGTACCCTACCGAGAGGCTGTAGGCAGTGACCTAATATATACGAGTCAAGGGACGCGACCGGACATCTCGCATGCCGTAAATATGGTCGATTTTCCAATGACCCAGGGAGAACTCACTGGAACACTGTTAAGCGTATATTCCGTTACCTACGAGGAACCACGGATACAAGATTGCAGTTCAACAGGGACGGAAATCACATCATCGAAGGCTACAGAGATGCTGATTGGGCCAACGAGATCGATGAGGGACGCTCAGTTACGGGCAGTATATTTATGTTTCAGGTAGGACCTGTTTCATGGCAGAGCAAAAAGCAGGGAACGACGGCTTTATCCACGACCGAGGCCTTGTCATCTACATGTCAGGAGGCGCTATGGCTTGAATCTCTGGCCCGAGAGATTGATCCAAGTTCAGTGGAGTTTGGCATAACCTTGTACTGCGACAATCGAAGAGCAGTGGAGTTAGCTAAAATTGCAGGTTACCGACCACGCAGCAAACATATCCCATACAGCATGGAATGTGCAAGAAATGTGCTATAAACAATCTATAAATATTTTAATGTTCCAGGGTCATTCAAAATATTCTGTAGAAATTCTATAAATATTCCATAAAATTTTGTCTATTCGAAATATGCATAGAATATTCTACAAATATTCTAATAAATGTAGTACATTTAAAAAATGCATAAAATGTTCTATAAATATTTTGACAAATATAGAATATTTGGAATATTTACAGAACATTTTGTTAATATTCTTAAACATTTATAGCATGTGCTATGAATATTCTGAGAAACTTTTCTAGAATTACTATGAATATTTCGATAATAATCTGTGAACAATGCGATGAACATGAAATATTCAGAATATTAATAGAATATTTTTTACATATTAGTAGAATATTTTTAAAATAATCTATAAATATTTTAGGAAAAATATTGAGAACATTCTAATTATTCTAGAAATATTTAAAGAATATTTTGGAACATTATATAAATATTCTGGAAAACATTAATAAAAACTTTTTAGAAATTTTTCTGCAATATTTATAGAATATTTCGTGATTTTCTTGAAGTATCTACAATATGTTATGCATATTTCAAGAATATTTTATGAATATTCTGCAAACTTTTTGCGCATATTCAACCCTAGAACTTCCATAACGATCGAGATAATAAGAAAACAAATATGATAAGTATCTGTCAACCGTAGAAATCAACATTAATAAAAAAATTTTGGAATAAATATAATTATTTTAATGGAGTATCTGCACAAGCAGGTACGTATCTATACAGGTAGAAAGTTGCCACTGGTCTCCCGTAAAATTGGATAAAAATTTAGTATCTACGTTAATCGTCGTGATTACTATAAGCGATTTACCACAGTCTCCCCTCTAACTTCGAACCTACCCATACAGCACAAAATGTTTTTAAAAAATATTTCTGAATATTTCTATAAAAATATTACAAGAAATATTTTAAAATGGTTTTAGAAATATTTTAAAAAAGTTAAAAAACCTTTTGTGATAACATTTTTAAGAATATTTTAAGAATCTTTAAAAAATATTTATAAAAATGTACTTTTTTATCACCCAGACAATATTTTCTTAAATATTTGAAATATATTTTTAAAATATTAATTTAAATCTACATATTTATTATTTTATAATCTTGTTCCAAAATATTTAAAAATATTTTTATTATTGGTTCTATAATCTTTTTTTAAATATTTTTAAAATATTATGAAATATTCTTAATTAAAAGATGCATAGTAGCGCATCTTTCCATGCTAGTTTGGAACGACGCCGCTAGGCGGCGCATGATGGTAAGACTAACTCGTAAGTAAATTTCAGTTGAGGGCTAATATAAGCAGGACTCTGGCGAAGCAAGAGTATGACATTCGCAAGATATGTATATTTTTCAAATATCAAGATGTACCTATATTATTTCACAGATATTAAAAAAATCTTTCAAACATGAAACACACAATTATTGCTGATTGGGTTAAACATATTTTATTTTTTGAAGTAATATTTCTAAAAGATTTTACAAAGATGTTATAAATATTCTCGAATAATCTACAAATGTTTGTAAATATTCCCAAATATATTAAGAAAAATGTCTGTATTCCAAGATTGTTTTAATAAATTCACAAATATTAACAAATATCCTATAATTGTTTTATAAATGTATACAGAATATGCGATACCCCATTTTTAATGTTCCTAAAATAATCTATAAATGTTTAATAAATATATTTTGCATATATAAAAAAATTATGGATTATGCGGAAATATTTATAAAACATTTGTAGATTATTCGAGAATATTTACAGAAATTTCTACAGAAAGAACATTCAAAGCGGGACATTACACGTTCTTTGCACATTTATAGATCATTCATAGAAAATTCATGAATATTGTAAAGAATATTTATAGAACATTCATGAAACATTTCATGCTGTATGGGTATTGACGTGAGGCATTATTTCATCCGAGAGCACATCGACAGGAAGGATGTCAACCTGAAATACATCCCGACGGAAGAAATGATCGCAGACGGGCTGACCAAGGCATTATTCCGCCCCAAACTAGAGACGTGCAAGAAAAATATGGGACTGATAGAATTAAGAAAACTACCAAAGTAATGAACTCTGGTTTCCGGTATTCATAGTCGGTTCTTATAATTAAGGTTGTGTGACCCGTAAGATCTCTGCCAAAAGTTTAAGAAACGTAACATAAAGCTAATTAACATATTTAAGAAGATATTCTTTACTGGAAAGTAATATTTATATTAATATTTTATTAAAATAACGGTTGCCTGTGTTTTTAAGAGCTATAGAGACATTTTTATGCATATTTTCTCGTATGTAAACTTTCACTTTTAATGGTTTTTAGAAAGACTGTACCTGACTTGCAACTGACACAAACGAAAATCTGAAAGTGTGAAAATCTTTAAAAAGTAACAAAACGTAGTAATTACTGTTTAAAAATACTAATAAAATTATATTACGTTATTTATTTACGTCATTTATTAATAAATTAAATACAATAGCTCTCATAAAAAAGTATTTTGATCGCCGCAACGTAGCATTTTCTGTAAGTTGGTAGCATTGATCTCACTCGACATCAGCTGCGTGAACGCGAAGTGTGTTCCGAGCACGTGTAACATACAGACGCATCGTTTGAGGTTAGTTTTCGCTTGCGCTGTTGCCGGATCTCCGTACTTACGAGTTCAGCGAGACCAAGCGAGACTGTTCTCTGTTTGCTTTTTATTCAATATTTCAGAAAATATCCTCAAAGTCATAATTTTTTTTGTTCCAACTTGTTTGTAAGATGTTTATTAATATTTCTGCAAAGTTTTGAAAGTATGCCATATTTTCTTCGATATTAATTTCTTAAATGAAGTTGAAAAAATAGTGAAACTTGATGAATTCCCATAAGAACCCATGTTAAATTCAAATTGTTATAACTTTTGAACGGGCCTCGCAAACTTGTTCAAACTTGGCACAATGCTTTATTATTATAATACTCATCATCTGACAAAGTTTGAAGAATCCCAAGGAGAACAGAAAGTCAAGAAAAAGTCAAAATGAGGTCAAAATGACGAAAAAATGATTGCAAACAGTCATTTTTTGATCATGACGAAAAATTGACTAAATTATGATTTTGAAATTTAATATGTTATTTTAAATGTTTTGCAATAATTTACACTTAAATTGTTTCCGATATTCATAATTACATATTAGTACTTAAACTTTATAGTATACGCACATCCCAGCGAGAAATGACCCATCGAATCGATGTCAAATTGACGTCGAAAACGTATATCGAAAAGTAATTGAAATATTCATCGATCTCGATGGAAATGTGGTGTCACTTTCGATGACTTTTTAATTCAGAATAAATCGATTTCGACTCGATATTGATTACTATTTCCTCACTGCAGCTATTATTAGAAACATAAAACATGATCTTTTTCTTGTATTATATATTAAAATAAATAAATATATTCACATTCCACTACTTATGTGTTTAATAGTATATCGAAAATATATCAAAAATTATCTATTTATTTCTCCCCAATATCTTTATTAGAAGAGCACAAAACTTACAATAGAAATAATTTTTACAATTAATTTATTTATCTAGATAGAATTGCACATATATGCACATTTATTATTACAAAAATATATTACTTAAGTCTAGGTAGAGTTGCATATATATGTATTTATTATCAAAAACATATATTATTTAAGTCGCTAAACAGAGTTGTACATATATGTATTTATAATTGCAAATATATATTATTTAAGTCTAGATAAAGAATATATATTGCTCATATTGTATATTTATTATCACAAAAAAACAGATTTGACAGATTGACTTAGTGCAATTAACATAGATTGATTCAGTGTAATTAAGATTTAGGAAAGTTTGTCATTGAATGAAGTTTGTCATTAATGCATTTTTTTTACAAAGTCAATTCGTTTAAATTAAAAATAAATGATTAAAAGTAAAAGTAAATGGTTATTTTATATCCCAAGTAAATTGCGCCATAACTTGTTCCTAATATACTGATCATATGTACGGCAAAATATAAATAGTCTTGTATGCAAAATGTAAAAAAAGACATAAAATGTAAACAAATTAATATTAGAATTAGTAGAACAGATGTGTATTTAATTTTCTCTCTTTTATGAGTCTATATTTTTGAAATGTTTGACTTTGAGAATAAAATGTCTGTACAAAATCAACATCTCTAACAATAAGTTAAATAACTGTTGAAATAGATATAATATAAACACTTGCTATGTTAAATGTCATAAATAGCATATAATAATTACTGATATACCCTTATGGAAAAATGCATTCAACTTTCGGTGTTAACCGTTAAAAAAACACCATAGAAAAACTCTTAAAGTTGGGAGTGATTTCGGACCGCCAATTGAAGGTTAACCATCATTTGAAGGTTAATCTTCAATTGGCGGTCATACCCAATTTTAAGGGTTTTTCTTTGGATGATGGTTAACCTTCAAGTGATAGTTAACCTTCAATTAATGGTTAATCCTTAAAAATGACGGTATAAACCCTAAAAATATAAATCCTCAAATGAAAGTAACAAATATGGCGTCCCAATGAAAATCTCTTAAGGGCTCCGCTCGCTGAACCGGACTCCTCGCCTCGACTCTCCCTCTCGGATGCTAGCTGCCGCAGCTCTCCCTTTCCTGGCGGTGTGCTCTCCCTGGTGATCCGACTCTCGCTCAGTTGGTCTCCAGAACACGCGCCGCAACGATCAATCCGTTAAGAAAGAGGTAACAGACTCGACACGTTCGAAGAAACGCAAGCAAGTGCGGCCATGACACCTAACGAGTGAGGAAAGAGGTGGGGCCGGCAGGGGCTCTTTGAGAGTGGCAACTCGCGCATCGCGCCATCTAATGTGAAACGATCGGGCGTTGTAAAACGCGAAAAGAATTCGAGCGCAATATCTGAACAAATTATTTAATTTTTAATAAGTCCAATTATTAATATTTATTTTCATAATTGAACTTATTTTTTATTTTGATAAATGTAAATACCTTATTGTATTAATAATTAATATTAATAATTTATTAATTAGTTGCTTAATTTAACTTCTTATTTAATAAATGAGCGGATGTAGTACTGAAAATGTACCTGTTATATAATATTTTAATTTTCAAAATTGTCAAATTACAAACAGGAATTTTGTTGTGACTTTTACAGTTATAAAGTAACTAGAAATGGAAGCCTAAAAAAATTAATATTGTAATGCAATTATTATAATGTTCAAATTATAAAATATTTACATTATCCATGCTGCCAATACAATATAATTTTTTATTCATATTGTATATAAAATCTTTTTTTTTATAAAAATGATACCATCATGATAAGAATATGACTTTTCGTGATGCCGAACCATTTTGCAGCGTGTGCGCACTATTTTTGCACAGCTCTTGGGTTGCGTTCTTGTATCTCTCTCACTCCAGCACAGCGGCACGGCGAGTCCACGTGGGTCATTATAACGCAGCTCTGCGCGCAGTTCACGTACGTTGTGTCCTATATACAGTGTATCGAAGTTACAATTTCGTGCTGAGAAAAATTAAAATATTGTTTCAAGGACAAAACTTTTGTTTGCTATTCATAGTAAGTAGATATTTATTCCAAAAGTTATGACTGTTCTATAGGTTATGTACTACAGTTCACGTTTCAGTACTGGCAGTGAATTTCGGAATGCAGCCTTAGTCACATGAAAATATTTGTCACGAGGTTATGTTATAGACGTTGGGCATTGCAATTTAAAATATTCTGAGGACAGTCGAAGTGAAGAAAAGAACTGCATCATCGTGATTGCAGTAGATTCGAGTGGATATTAATTATCATGAAACCGATGAGTTTATTTCTTGAAAGCAGTATTAAATCACTTATGATAAATGTTTAGATTAAATTAAGGCTCTTAGTTTCTTAAGAAATGTATATTCACTCAATTAATATTTTTATGATATTATAAAATTGTGAAAAAAGCATTTTTGATTATAGAAAAATGACGTTTTCAAGGTTAGAAAACTTATTATATTATTACATAAATATAATAATTATTAAGAATGCCTGAACATTCTTGCGTCACAGTAAAGTTTTATTTTATGCTAGCAAGTTAATAGACCAATCATTTCTTTGATAAATCTCTTATTTGTACAAGACTGTTTATAATACAACATATATACGTGTCTTAGATATTCAATATTCTTATGAATCTTGTGTTCAATGATTAACATATTAATATCTTAAATTTTCTAGCCGCTGAATCATTGCAAGAAAAAAATTCTTCGAAAATATAAGATCAAAGCAGAAAATCGCTTGGCAAAGCAGAAAAATTGAAGGAGCTATCGGTACGACAAGCTCGAAAAACATGGTTTCGAGAAAAACGCGGTTAAAGTTTCAAGTAGTAAAATTTTAATCTAAAAAAAATTTTTTTATGTACCTTAAGACTTGTACTTTTATATGTAAAAACCCGAATATTAATAAATCTTTTTATTTTTTTAATAATAAATTTAGAAAAATGACCCTACTTTTAGTGAACACAAGGTGATATTACCCCTTAAAGTGGATATTATATGAAATATTCTTGTGAAATATGTTTATTTTTTGCTATTGTAGTAACTTCTTTGATACGTTCTAAATTTAAGACATAGGTTTTGACTATATATTATATAAAAATATATTATTAATCTCACACATTTCTAAATTAAATAAAAAACTGCATTTTTGAAATAATAATTTATTAATTAATTTATTAAATCCTTATAGAAAAGTATTAAGCCCATCGCACATGAAATTGCATAGGCTGCATATGCATAGCATGAGACCGCTGGACCAATAAGCATCTTATGTAAATCAATATGGCGTCTTTATGTTGGTTACTCTTTGGTTTAGCGGTATTATGCTATGCATATGCAGCCTATGCAATTTCATGTGCGATGGACTTGACTGCCTGTGATACAAATGCATATTCTGCATATTCTGAACTCACTTTTATCGATAAAAGTGCCTCTACAAGTGACTTGGAGATCACCTGAGAAGCCATATTTAATGCACTTTTGTCGATAAAAGAGAGTTCAGAATGGACCAAAGCCTTTTGCACTGAATTGATAAAAGTCACTGAAAGGTCACGACGCCGTCACGAAAAAGTCACATTATTATCCTCTTGGATATATGAAATGATGTCACCTTGACTTTCCTAAAATGATTATATTTTGACGTCATTGTGACTATTTCTTGATTTTCTGTTCTCCTTGGGATGTGGCATATTCTCTTCTAAGGGGTCATACAACCTTAAGACCATCCTAAGTACAATCTTAAGATGTCATTAACCAAAATCGCAGAGCCGTATTAGCATCTTAAGATATTACTTAAAACAATCTTGAAATAAGATCTGATTATGAATACCGGCATATATCCTTATCTATACAAGGACAGATATAGGTCGATAACATAGAAAATGGTAATTTTGTGGGTTATACAGACGGCTTCAGCATCACCTTAAATTAGTCTAATAATCACCTACAAGTGATTAACGATTCGCAAAAAAATCACCACGCGCGTTAGAAGTGAAACTTCTGAAGGCAAGGGCTTTGCCATAACTTTTCGTGTCGCAAAATTTGTATCGCTTTTTTGTGTCGCAAAATTCGTATCGCTTTTTCGTGTCGTAAAATCGAACTTACTATCGTGCCAAAAGAAGAAGAGGAGCCGTCTCGCCAATCCCGTACGCTTATTGGTCAAATTTTCATTACACTTTCCCAGATAGCAAGTTGCCCGCAGGTTGCTGTCAATTTGCTTAAAACTGCTCTGCTTAAGTTGCCTTCAATATTGAGGAAAGCGGCTTCCGATTTTGCCTATTGAATTGCCGACTTTTATTGTATTATATACACTAAAACGGTTGCCACAACAGATTGTGGCAACTTTTATGGCAATAAGTATGCTACGAGTTTTCCGCTTGTTTGCGTAAGGTAATCGTTGTCTACATAATGCTTTTAAATTGCTCTAAACGAAATTACTGTTGTCCGGTGACAGCAAATGATGACAACTGAAGGGAAGCTTATGCCAAACACTTTCTTATTCCAAGGAAGGCTATCTGGGTTTCGCTTTCCAAAATTCGTGTCGCTTTTTCGTGTCGCAAAATTAAACTTACTACCGTGCCAAAAGAAGGAGCCGTCTCGCCAACGCCATACGCCTACCCAGATAGCCAAATGCTGTGAGTTTGCTGTCATGTTGCCAACAATCGTTGATGCAACTAATTTTGACAAATTAGGGACAAGGTAAGACAGCATTATGTCTGTCGGGTTGTACTCACATAAATTCTAATTCTATTCACGGCAAATTGAGAGCAACATGTTCACACGAATTTGTTATCCGTGAAGAGTTAATTTGTGACAGCAACTTGACTCGTTGTCATCCATGATTAACAGCATATTCAATGCAATTTGAGGGTAACTTTCCAGGCAGCAACGTCACGTGATTTTCACATTAGTTTATGGTCAATCGTTACGTCAATTATCCTTTTATAATCGTGTAATAATGACTTAAAAATGACAGGAATAAGTCACAGACCAATGACGACATTTCAAGACGTTATAAACGTGTATGATCTTTTTGGCCTTTTAATGACGTTTTAATAAGAGGATTGTAAAAATCAAATTTATATACAAAATTATAATTAGTTAAGAAACCAGATTTGTTATAAAATATATACATTTCATGTTTTGTTTATTTAATTACCCAGCGAAGACAACTTAGTCAAAGTGATGTCAAATTGCCATCAAATTGACGAGGGGTATGATGTCAAAAGGAGTGATCAAAATGATGGCAAAATGATGGCATCATGACTGCAAAACGTCCCATACTTTGATGGCGATTATGACTGTCATTTTGATGTCTGTTTGATGTCAACGTGACATGTCTGTTTGATGTCAAAGTAACATCAAAATAATTTCTTCTACAGTAATAAATGCAAAACTAAAATCAAATTAAAACTAATTTACATTGAAAAAGAGACCAAATAAAGACAGAAATATATTGCATAAGGTTTTTTATTCAGGTTTAAGCTTTGTTCTTAAATTTATGACCGGTAACTTAAAATCATATAGCATTAAATTAACATTAAGCGTATCGACTTAGTTAACGAATAAACTAAAAACTTCTTATAAACGTTTTTGGTACATATTGCTTATCATACTATATCATACTATTATGCTATATATGTATATATTTTTCTACATTGAAACATATATTTCTATTAGAAAAGAATTAAACAAAAATTTACATGTCTTATGATAAAAATAAAATATTATATATATAAAAAATCATAAGAAACTTTTACTAAAGTACTTAATACTAATCCCTGGCAGTGCTTTGCTGCCATGTCTTATGAAAAAAATAAAATATTGAACGTATAACAAATCATAAGAAACTTTTACTAATAAAGTACTTTTAATCCCTGGCAGTGCTTTGCTGCCATGTCTTATGAAAAAAATAAAATATTGAACATAAAACAAATCATAAGAAACTTTTACTAAAGTACTTTTAATCCCTGGCAGTGCTTTGCTGCCATGTCTTATGAAAAAAATAAAATATTGCACGTATAACAAATCATAAGAAACTTTTACTAATAAAGTACTTTTAATCCCTGGCAGTGCTTTGCTGCCATGTCTTATGAAAAAAATAAAATCGCAAGGCCATACGCAAATAGATATCTTCATCAAACTCATCTGAGCCACTATCAATGATATTTGCCACAGAATCCTGTGTATCGTCTGTTGACCAATCTGTATTATTGTTATCACTTGGAATATCATCCTCAGACCAACTGCCATCTTCAATCTGTTCTTGTTCAAATTGTTCCTGTTTCTGCATATCAACATCCTCATCCGATTCTTCCAAACCTAGAATCTTCTCTTCTACATTTGAATTATAAGACGTTTCAGACGAGTTACTTGATCCTTCATATTCTCTCTCATGCAACTGCAATCTCAATCTACGTGCTCCATATTAGCTCGCCTTCTCAGGATCCGCTCATGACGATTCTACATATGAAAGAATTAAGATGCATTGTCACATTATGAAAATAATAGAGGCTACATAATCTGCAACTTACAATATTCTAAATTTTAGCACTCTCAATAAATGACTTTAATGCTACAAATATAACGCACAACAATAAGAACTCTTCACAACAACCTTGCATTCTACCAATAAATTAATTTAACATTTTATGATTTAACAACATATCTCTTATATGAATTCAGGAACCATAGCAAATCTGCCCGCAGAAGTATGTCTCTCTTCCTCTTTCTATTGGAACATAACAAATAACATGTAATATGACATTGATAACATTGTAATATATTTATGCCTGTGTATGATTGCGTTGAATAAATATTCAAAATGAGAATCTGGATCCCTAGGGTAATAAACTCTTCCTATTTATTTAGATCAATGTTTCAATTTTTATTGTGTGCCGTTAATAACATCCTATATACTTTCTCCTGTTGTTATTATCATTGTCCTTCTTTGTTTTTTTTTTTTGCAAACTCTAAACAGGCACAGATATATTATCAATGTCATGTTACAAGGGAGCTTTCCAGCAAGCGACATAAGTGTTGTTTTATCTCTGTTATTCATTTAAAAAAAGAAAGATAGAACGACGTTTGTGTCGACTTGTGTCGCTTGTTGGAAAGCTCCTAATATTATTTGTCATGTTTTCCGGCCATGTGCATGCAAATACATTACTATATCCACTTACATCCACGTGGAGAATACCGGTTAACCTAACTTAACCTCAATTACTACGTGCTACCAAATAAGTATGAAAAATGAATAATGCAGACATTTCATACTTCCTGGTCTTCTATCCATGTTTTTCAATGCTGATCAACTTATTACGAAACGTTTTTTCGATGAGCTTCTACCAGGTGCTACACAGTGCTGCAGGCTACCGTACACGCAGAACTCGGAGTCAGAAACACTTGTGCGCGACGGCGCGACAAGAAGCGACGCGGTAAGATGCTTTTACATGGGAGCGTCGAGCGTCAGTGAGCGCGTTCAGCAGCCAAGCCGCTCAGTAGTAGTCAAACGTCATTGGCTCTTACTTTTAGAACCAACCAATCAACGTAGAGTGTTGATACGGGGTCTATGTATCTTGAAATGAGGTGAAAATCATAAAAGTGAGAAAATTTACTAGAACATACGATTTTATTTGCCGAAATCTAATAACCCTGGTGGAAAAATATCAGAATTTTTTATATTATTAATCAGAGTTTCTATACAAATTTTTAGACTTTCTTAGAATATTCAGAATTTTTCAGATTTTTTAATATAAATTGGAACGTTCTTTAGAAAAAAAATTAAATATCTTTCGCTAATATATTCTCTGTAGAAATCTGATTAAATATGAGAAAATCTGTGCAATTTATTAAAAATTTTTATACATACGGATACTGAAATATTTTAAAAATCTTTATCCAATTATTTCTGAAAGCATCTGAGAAATATATTTTTGAATAATTTTTTATAAGTCTCAATTTTTGTAAAATTTTTCAGAAAATATGAGAAATTTTTGATATTATTAAAGACCTTCATACAGTATAAGGTCTTCGAATACCATAATAAACGCGATCACGGATCTTCAAACGTTCGAAATATATATAAATCGAAATACACATTACAAAACAACGTCGGAGACCCCTTTTAAGAAAATAACTGACAAAGTTTCCTTGCGACGTGTGGTTTTCGTTGGGATATTTTGCTGTATGGGTAATGTAGTCATTTTGATGTCATTTTGATGTCAACGTGATTAATCGAGTTTTTCCCGCATAACACTCAATTATATTATCTAAAAATTCATTTCCACCTTTCCCCATAATGTTTCATCACGCACAACGTCAATCTACATGGTGTCAATTTTTCGTCATATTGATCTATTCCTTTGACGCAATGACGACAAACGACAGTTTTGACGTCATATTGACGTCACTTTGACTAAGTTGTCTTCGCTGGGTATTATCAGTCTTCAAAAATAAAGGTACCATTAATATAAGGTTATATCAATCTAAAAGTGTGCCACACTTTATTATAAAAGTGGATTCTACGATACAACTGATACAAGTTGTACAGTTCCGTCATTTATATATCGTTCATACATACTATCAATCGTCATATTTTAAATACGAGAAACAGATCCTAACGGATGCCATCTGTCGGATCCGATATTTGCACATTCTTTAGAAACGTATGACAATTTCATATTGTCAACACTATGTTAGCAACGACTTACAATTAAAAAACTTTATGGCTTCAAGACATATACGCAATAACAGATGGAAATCATTATATATGTGTTGTTGCCATCATGTTTGCATCATGATGCTCAAAATGGGACGACGAATTATACATTGTTGTCATGTTGCTGACATGTTGCAGACAACATAACGTACCAGTATTGCGGACAGTTTGCTTTCAAAATTGCGTCAACATGATTGCATGTATAAGTAGTCATGTACCTATGTTCTATTTCAATGTCAGCAAATTTACAGCAAATATATAACAATACATGCAATACGTTAGTTTGCTCAATATGCTATATCATGTTTGGCTATCTGGGTATTGGTCGAATTTTCGTTTTCGTTACACTTTTCGTTTCCCAAAATTTGTGTCACGAATCGAACTCACTACCATGTCTAAAGTTTTACTTCAAAAAGTTTTAAGTCGAAGTTGTCCGGCTTACTTCAGTGAGGTAGAAGTCGTACTGGCAAGATGTCAAGCAGTACGGCAATGTGGAGGGGGACTTTTTAGGCCTTCCGTGGGAAGAGACCTGCGCGAGACGGACGAGTTTTCGTCTGATCTACTCTCAATCTCTCGTTGGATGGAGTACATACATGTTACAATTTTAGGGTTTCAATGTTGTAACAATATGACAATTATTTATATGTATCATTATATTTGTTAAGGGCCCTGGATAGTCACGGAAAATACAGCGGTCGAGTGGCACGACACCTACTGGAGGAAGCTTCGTAGCTTGATACAGAGCGCCGCGATGTGGCCGCGAGTCACTCGAGAGTCGGCTGGTGGGGGAAACGCACACAAGAGAAAGCACGTACCTGTGCCCTTTAGATACGTTTTTTTCTCTTGTGTGCGTGTGCCCCACCAGTCGACTCTCGACTCTCTCGAGTGGCTCGCGGCGGAAAACAGTGGACAATTGTCTTGCGGAAGATCTCATTGGTAAAATAACTCATTAATCAACTCATCAATGTGCTGTCCATTGCCTCAAATAATAATAATCCAATAAAGTGCCATAAACCATAAATTTTCCAGAAGTGCTACGCCGACCGCATCAACTGTCAATTTTTCATTGCACTGTTACTACACTTTCTATATTAGGACCAGCAAATTAATGAGCAGGTAAACATACAATATGCTTTCATCTTTCATTTGAGCGCTTATATTCAATCGTACGGTGACTCTTTCTTATTTGAGATCTTCCGTAAGAATTGTCCATATTTCATCTCTCAATTCAAGATGGCTGTCCTGGGTATCCAGGGCCCTTAAATATTACAGAATATCTAAAAAAATTTGTAGTTTAATTTATTATCATTTTTTCATATGGGTTTACATCATAGATACACAACGCTATTAGAATTGATTACAAAGTCGTATGCACTGTCGTAGTTTAAAATTGTATCTTTAAAGTCTTTTAATTTGATAACAGTGTGTTTATGTACTTTCAAGTTCTTCCTTTTGTATCTTACTACCGTAATCATTTTATCCAAGATGTAATGTAACCACAGAACATTCGTATATGGTTCAAATTTTCGCCAATTATTCCTACACACATAATAAAAATACGGTATAAAAAAAAGATAAAAAATAAAACATATGCAACTTACTGAATTTTGTCACGCATAAGACGATAAATCTCAAATTGATATTCGCCATGAGCAGTAAATAAAGCTGGATCTAGTGCAAGATCATTATATATGCAGCATCCTTGGTACAGCATTCTCGATAGTGTAAAATCTATTATAGATACCTTGAAAAAAATTCATTAAAGTTATACATCAAAGTTGTAATAGTATTTGAAATATCTTTCGTAGAACACACCTTTACACCTTTGCTAGGAAACTTGACCTCTCTCCCGCCAAGATTGTAATATATATATGGTTCTTTTGTTCTTGATACCAATACATTACCCCAATGCAAGTCTCTATGTTCAAATTCAAGTGCCTTTTCTGCAATTGCTAATGTCAATGCTATCTGTAAAAAATAAAAATTTAAATACTGATGGATGAATAACTAATTAAACATAATTTTCGAAAAGTATATTTGTACCTTACCGCAATTATAAATAACAGACCTGTAAAAATAGAGCATAAGCCTCTTCTGCGGTTTGGAAAACGAAGGCTTCAAGATCTTCTCCACCGTGGCCGAGTTCAAGAGCAATATATAATTGATTTTCACCAAACATCGATGGACAATCGTTATCGGATGTTTTGTTATTATCATAAATATTCCAAAGTTCTACGAGTTTCTCTGGATATTTTCCTTTAATACAGCTGATATTTTTAACTTCTACGAATCCATTAGTTTTGTATGTAGCATTTAATTTCAGATCATCCAATTCTCTGCAAATATCCTCTTTAGTGATTTTTATCAACAATGTCTGCATGCAATTGACTCACATGATGAGTTAACTCACTTTGCAATCATAATTTCTGACAATATTTCACTGAATTTCTTTTGTGGCTCACCATTGACTAACTGTTCGTTTTCTATAGGAATAATTTTTATAACAGATTTTTTGCCATCGTACTCATAAAGAAAAACTTCTCCATAAACACCTTCGCCTATTTTGCAACAATGTTCCAAATAGCTGCCAATATGAACAATTAATAATAGTTTATATTATAGTGTTAATACAACTATACAAATATATACAAAGATTTACATACGAATCTGGGAAACGATCCGCAAAAGACATATAACAGTTTTGGGAACATTTCTGTAAAACAACGTCTTTCGCAATTGTGGAACTACTGATAATTCGATCATCATGTATCAATGATTCCTCTTGATCTGTAATATTCGTTTTATTTATATCAATTAATATAATATTCCGTGTAATATATAAATATGTAGTGTCGTAAAACGAATAGAATATAGCAATATATGAGTGAAAATACTTACATGATAGTTTCAAGCTTGGAGATTTTTCTGTTGTTATTCCAAATGCTTCAAGAAATGAAGTATCTTTGATATCACGCTTGATGCTTGTATTATTAAGCACAACTCTCACTGAGATTCTTTTAGAAAATCTAGCATAATTCGTTAAATTGAATTCTTTACAGCTGTTACTGTCAAATGGTGATACGTTTGACGCATTGAGTCTATCACTAGATAGATCCGTATCATTTTTGCCTTTTTTCAAGCAACTTTGGAAAATTCCTGCACATAATAATTGTTACAATTTTACTAGTTGTCTATTACACTATATACAGGGTGTAACAAAAAAGTTGTCCGCTACTTTAAGAGTGAATAGTACATATAAAAATAATGAAAAAATTCTTATTAATATAGATTCGCAAATAATTTCCTATTGAGTTATGGGCATTACAACTTTTGAGCTCAAATTCGGTTTATTAACGAACAGAATACATTTGAAGTTGTCAAAATACGTACAAAAATTAAAGATGTTCAAAGTGGCATCCTTGCATGACAATACATTGTTCGGTTCATCTTCTCATGTTCGCCCTAAAATGTTCAAAGATACCAGGAATATTACGTATTTCTGCACATCCATCCTATATACATTGGTACCGAACCGAACAAATCGAACAATGTATTGTTCATGCAAGGATGCCATTTTGAACATTTTCTTTAATTTTTGTACGTATTTTGACAACTTAAAACGTATTCTGTTCGTTAATAAACCGAATTTAAGCTCAAAAGTTGTAATGCCCATAACTCAGTAGGAAATAATTTTCGAATCTATATTGATAGAAAATTTTTTCATTATTTTGATGTGTACTATTCATCCTTAAAATAGCGGACAACCTTTTTGTTACACCTTGTATATACTGTATAATACTATCAGATTATAAATACCACAAAGTCTACCCATTTACTGAAAACTATAAATACAACTATCAAAACTCTTTTTTACTCAGTCTCATTATTATAAAAATGGGTAATTATGAAGGAGAGGGGCTTTTTCACCGATTTGGCTGAAACTTCACAATTTTGTGTATTTTGGTGCGTAAAACATGAATGTATAAGTTAAAATTGTCGCACTTATAATTAGAAAAAAGTTATTAAGTACTAAAGTTGACAGTTGCGTGGTTAGGATGTCTGTCATTTTATTATACTTTGTATTTATAGACTTTTTAATATGCCATTTTCTGCTTTAAAAAAGCATAATAACTATTTCTATTATCTTTTTTAATCATTTAATTCAATATATTATGGCATTATTATTTTCTTTGCAAAATATGCAGTTTTTGTTGTACTGAATATGGTTGGTCCAACTATTCTTTGCTTTAACAAAAAACATAAATTATTATTTTCTTTGGAAAATATGCAGTTTTGTTGTACTGAATATGCTATAATATATCTATTAAATAAATGGTTAAATAATAGAAATAGAGTTATTATGCTTTTTTTAAAGCAGAAAATAATTGGCACATTAAAAAGTCTATAAATACAAAGTATAATAAATGACAAACATCCCAATCACGCAACTGTCAACTTTAGTATTTAATAACTTTTGTCCTAATTGAGAGCGACAATTTTAACTTATAGATTCATGTTTTACGCACCAAAATACACAAAATTGTGAAGTTTCAGCCAAATTAGTGAGAAAACCCCTCTCTTTCATAATTACCATTAAATATACAAATCATAAGACACTTCTTATTATATTTGTTCATAAGATGTTATTGGTTATTGCCTCTAAATAAAAATGTTGTTTAATAAATTACCTTCAGTTGTTTCTCAAGAAAATTAAGGCTACAGTCCACTTAACATTTACAAATGCTTCAAAGCATTCTGCTTCTCCTTTTAATGAAGAAGAAAAAGAAGAACGCTTCAAAGCATTTGTAGCATCAAATGGACTGTAGCCTAAATAATATAAATATTCGGAATCTTACTTAATATATAAGCTTATATAGGGTGGGTTTGCGGAGCGTGCTATTAGTGCTATTGCATTATTCTTAATAAGTATGTACGTACGTATGTTATCTATGTAGTAAAAGTACACAGAGTGCTTTTATTTAGTGACACAAATCGACACAAGTATCATTCTGTCTTTGTTACATTTAATGTCAAGAAAGATAGAATGACGTTTGTGTCACTAAATGGAAAGCATTGTCTGTTACAAAAATAACTGAAAAATTACATGTAAAATAAAAATCATTTTTATAAAAAAGATATAGCTTTATCGATATTGATGTATAAGAAATGATTACTTATAATAATTTATGTAATTTATATTTGCATTACGATATGCATGCATACATATGAACATTCTTTAACATGTTAGTATTATAATTATTTAATATAAAAAATTACCTCGTTTCTGCATATCCAATATATTTCTAACGCTGTGCCTCCATTTTTTCCCTTTTCCAATACTTAACTTGTCTAAATCGGATCCATTGTTTATATTGTTTAATATTGACAAAGATCTAGCCCAATACTTGCCCGGTTTTAAAAAAACAGATTTCTCTATTTGTTTATTTGTACTATTGTATTGAGTCGCACAATTGAATGATTCAGAATGATCAAAAGACAAATGTATTGGATTTTTAGAACGCTCGGAATTATATGATAATTGAACATTAGAAAAATCTTTATCAGTTGCGACACAACAAAATAGTTCGTTGTTCGATTGTGTGGCTTCATTATTCAAACTATTGGAGATATTTGACATGCTAAGATGCCATTTAGGATACTGTATTCTTCTTCCTATTCTAATCGGATCTTGCAATCGTGTAAAAGGACAAGCATCAATCATATTATCTTGACTTTTACCGAGTACACTATGTTTACTAACGTCAACAGTTTCATCTTTAAGATTTTCGTGAACCGTTTTTACAGCATTTATTCTTGTATTGTAATTTTTTTGAAATTCACTGTCATATTTTTTTCTCATATGCATGTCATTATCTAAATCTCTGAATGTTATACATACTTTGGAAGGTATGTATCGCGAGCTTGCATCAGCTTGCTCATTGTCACTTAATAATTGCTTTTGTTCTAAACATAAGTCAACGGATGAATCCGCCTTATTTATTTTTGCAAATTTACATGCCAACGCATCCGAAAAACATCTTTCTTTTATGTTATTTTTATTTGTACCTTTCGCCAAATGATTATATGCTGTATCGTCAAATAATGATCGTGATTGATTAGTACTTACAGCAGACATATTTAAGGAATACGGGATTTCAACATTACATTTTGTTTCATATTTCTGAGTAACTGTATGAGTATTGTCCTTGTAAAATGTTATTTTGTTCTCAAAAGCGGAATCTGTAGACATTTGGGATTTCTGGGACAACAATAAAACTTGTGGTTGTTGTTTCTGTATTTCTGCAGGATTGAGTTTATAGCATTCTGACATCATAATCAAAGAACGAGAATCTTTCCGATCAATGTTGGAAATATCTTCCTTTGTAGTTACTAATGAACATTCATGGCTCCAATGTAACTTGTCATAAATATTAGAATTAATAGGTGAAAAATTTATTAAATTGGTAGAAGGTTTGACTTGTTTGCCAATAGGAGTGCTAGAAGCCAGATTTTGCTTTTTTTCATTAGATACTGTACCATTTTTCTTTATAAACTCTTCTATTTTTAATCTTTCCACTTTTACAAAACTATTTTTAATTTTTTTCGTATCATACGGTGCAAACTCAATACTTTTATTGCAGTTTGGAATAATTTCAGATGGATTATGGGAAACTAAATGCAATATATTTGACTTGTCACTTATATTGATAGTATTTTTCATGTTTCTTTTACTTTTCAATACGTACCAATCTTTAACAATATTGTCACATATTGCTACAGAGCATTGTTTGACTGACTTGTGTTTAAAGTTTCCAAAGTCATTATATTCAGTTGAGACTGATCGCGAAATAATATTCTGTGTTTTAGAAACATCTTTGTCAGTCTGTAAAGTATCTGTATACAAGCATTTTACACCGTGCAGTATATCTTGCTTGTTTTCTGCAATCTCTTCACGATTCAATGTGTAATTCTGAACAGCGCAAGTATTTAGCTTAACAAAACATGGCTTGATGATTTGTTGATAATTTGCTATTTGTTTGAAATCTGTGATGGAATCACTTGTTCTAATTGATTTATTTTGTAATGTAATTCTCTTGTCGATCTTTAAAACATTTTGATGCAAATGTTTATAGTTATTGTCATGTGAAATACCATTTTTATATAAGGCTTCTTTCAAATTATCCATAGTGTTAGAATTTACATGAGATACCTGTCCATTGCACACACGACTAGACTTAAACTTATCTTTTAGCATTTTTTTCTTTTGTATCTTATTTACTTGTCTCTTCAGCTCCTGCTTATTAATACATATTATTAGAAACAAATTTAACTGTTTATTCCTATAAATATACTGTAGAAATATAAATAGAAAATATATTGTATGTACCTGTGCTTTTCCTGGCTGCGTTTTATTTTTTATTGACATCACTCTTGTTCTTTTAGGTAATATTCTTGTGGAAATTTCTGGCTCACATCCTTTTTGTTTTCTACGTTTATGAGTTACTTTATGTCTAACATATGTTGGACTAGGTATACTATTGTACATAAAAAGATCGGATGTATGTTTAAGAGATTTTATATTTGTTACATCATTAATATCACTATCGCTGCTACTGCCTTTCCATGAATCATTTTTGTTTATATCCAGTGGCATAGGAGGCACACTGTGTTAAAATAAATTCAAGATTGAATAAGTATACATATACATAATTTTCAATATATGAATATTATATGTTTTACAGGGTGGCCATATGGGCCATTTTAATCTACACGGTTATCTCCCAAATTATTCGTTATTCGAAAAAATATTTCAAACAGAACTTAGGTATTCTATTTTGAGAGGTCATCTTAAGATGAACATATATCTTGCATAGGTAGAGGTAGAGGTATCTGTGAGATTTTAAGGTAATCTTTATTTTTTTTTTAATTTTAGAAGAGGATAAAACCCTCTATTGCTTCCTCATAGAGGAAGCTTTGTTTTCGTAAATTTCGTATATGAACCTTTGATTGCGTATAAAGTTGGGTCTAATCAATCAAATTTAAAAAATGCTAATATTTTGATGCTAATATGTTGAGTGTTCTAAAACGTCAAAAAATTGCGTTTAAAAAAAATGTCCATGTGTCTGTGTGTGTGTGTGTTTGCACGGATTTGATGTCCGTGGTTGCTCTAACTTCCGCAAATTTTGAGATATCGGACACAATTTTTTTTTTTTCAAATGTAGAGTATCATTAAGAAGGTTGGTATTGAATTTGGCGATAATCGGTAAAAGGGTACATTTTTAATAAAATTTTGAATTTTTTGAGAAATAAACGTGGTTGCTCTAATTTCCGCAAATTTTGAGATATCGAACTCAATTTTTTTTTAAATGTAGAGTATTATTAAAGGAAAGTTGGTATTAAATTTGGCGGTGCACGGTAAAGGGGTTCTATCTTTATAAAATTTTGAATTTTTTGAGAAATGTCCGTGGCTGCTTCCACAAATTTTGAGATATCAGGTTATTTCTAATTCTATTATATTCTTCAGTCTTTTCTATTCCTATTTCATATATAATTCTTTAAGATTTGGTGGATTAGATCCAGCTTTATACGCGATCAAAGGTCCATATGCGAAGTCCATATGGACCATGTAGCCTGAACTCACAAAGTCAACATCGATTTGACATTGCGTCAATTGTAAAACCCCACTTGTGCTACTATGCTGATCTTTTTTCAATTTATAAAACTAGGTTAAATTTAATATGAAAAAAGTGTGCAAATTAGAAACTTGCATATTGCTTCCTCATCATTACAGATCGCTACCATTGCTCCTATTTTATTTCGCTCATAAAGCTTCCTCTATGAGGAAGCCAAACTAATAAATACTAATAATTATGCATCAAATAAAATACAAGCTTCCTCATAGAGGAAGCTTTATGAGCGAAATAAAATAGGAGCAACGGTAGTGATCTGTAAAGCCCCTTGCACAATGCTAGGCAACAGGCAATAGGAACAGGAAATAACCAAAAAAACGTTAATTACAACCTAAAAAATTCGAATGCTATGATTGGTTGGCAATAGGCACAGAATTTCCAACGTGACGGAAACTCTGTGTCTATTGCCTGTGTCACTGTTTATTCTGCATTTATACATGATTTCTGATTTCTATTCCCTGTTCCTATTGCCTGTTGCCTGGCATTGTGCAAGGGGATTAATAATGAGGAAGCAATGTGCAAGTTTCTAATTTGCACACTTTTTTTATTTTGTCACCTTTTTCTATTAATCAATTATCATCTGAAACATTTTTTATTTGCTTAATATTTTTTTAGATATTCAAGGAAAATTCGATAAATTTTTCAATATTTAGCTTACGATAATTGTTTGTCACAGGGAAAAGTGACACAGGACGTTTTGACCTGATTTGGTCTAAAAAATATGCTGTTGCAAAAGTGCTCCCATTTTTATAAATACTTATGTATGTTATACCATAATTTATACAATAATTCTATTTTCAGGCACTATTGCAACAGCACATTCTTGAAACTAAATTAGATCAAAAAGTTCTATGTCACTTTTCCCTCCAACAAACAATTATCGAGATATTGTAAGCTAAATATTGAAAAATTTACCAAATTTTTATTGAATATCTCATAAAATCTTAGGCAAATAAAGAAATGTTTCAGATAAAAGTTGTTCAATTTGATTATAAGGGCCAATTTCACCAACTACAGTTAGCTTAACCGACGGTTAAAGTTAACAGGATTGACCAATAGAAATGAATCCACCCTGCTAACTTTAACCGTCGGTTAAGCTAACCGTGGTTGGTAAAAATGGCTCTAATAGAAAAAGTAATAAAAAATAAAGAATTCCATTAAAAAACACGAAGTTCACCTTGAAATGTTACAGGCACCTATACTTACGTATAGTGTCCATAAGATGTCTCTCTCAAAATAAAGTAAGCTTATTTAAAACATTTTTTCGAATAAGCAATAGTTTTGGAAAAACAACAGCATGGATTAATTAAAATATATAGATTTATTCGTGTTGCTTAAAATTTCTACAAATTCCTACACTTCAAACAAGATAAATATACATTAGACGTTGGAGAAAGAGAAAGCGAAAATTCTAAGTAGAGGCAACACGACCTATAATACAACAGATCTATATATATATATGTATATATATATATATATATATATATATATATATATATATATCCATATATATATATATATATATATATATATACAGATATAAAACACAAAAGCAATGAGTAAATTCATATTAAATATAAACATGCTAAAAAATATCTACTTTATTACAAATGTTTCTTACACTGCTCCTTTAGCAATTCTGTCGAATGTTGTTTCGAATGGATCATGATTTAAAGAATTATTATATGTTCCACTTTTATCGAAATGATCGTTTTCCACAGAATTATGTTTTTCACTGGATATGGCAGACAATGCTAATGAACTTACGAAAGGTTTTTTCGCAGTTTTTCTTTGATAAGTTCGAATTGGTTGTTTGCTCATTGTTTTATCTAAAAATGAAAATATTCGCTTTAGTTTATAAGCCAGGTTAAGTTAGGTTATTTCAGAACATACAGACAAGTTACAAAAAATTTTTAGAAGTTAGGTTAAGTTAGATAATATTTAAATAAATAGTAATTTTAATAAACGGTAAAATCAATATTATTGAATTTATTTGCGGTTAAAAAAGGCTAAGACTTGCGAAAGCTTCTTTTATAAGGCACTCTCTCATAAATGTGCGACTTTTAAGAAACATATGTTCAAAATTTCTTTTTTACCTGATATTTTTCTTCACTTCTTCAAGAAACACGCTTATTTTAAAACAACGCCAGACATTCACACAACAGAGTTTTAAATAATAAGCCGCAATTTCATGTAGCGAGAAGAAAAGCTAGAGTTCCTATAATAATAGCGTTTGTGAGTTGTGACTGGGTCGGTTCAACCTAACCTAACCAACTCGGGTTATGCGTTAAGCTGGCCACACACACTTTTTCGTAACAGTAACAGTAGGATTTCGAGCAACGCAATTGGTCGAAATCCTACTGTTACTGTTACGAAAAAGTGTGTGTCCGGGGCCTTAAGCTGGCCACACACACTTTTTCGTAACAGTAACAGTAGAATTTTGACCAATTGCGTTGCTCGATTCGGAAACGTACATACGGCCGTACGTTCCCGAATCGAGCAACGCAATTGGTCGAAATCCTACTGTTACTGTTACGAAAAAGTGTGTGTCCGGGGCCTTATGTAGAAGTGTGTGCTCCCCGCTATATTAAAGCTATTTCCACACAAACTTGCATAAGCCCATAAATATAAGCATAAGAGAATTGATTGGTCCATATGCATGTGCATAAGGAAATAGACCAATCCGTTTCTTTATGCATATGGTTAACCTCGATATACTTAGCAGACAAATTAGATATTTCTTATTATTTATTATTTTAATAGTTTGGGAATCGTTTAGGCAAGTTTAGGAATATAGTTTCATAGTTTAGGAAATAATAGTTTTGTTATAATTAATAAAAATTAATTGAGCGTATAATTACCCTAAGAGCACAGTTGACGGAAAGTCGACGGTAAGTCGACTTTTGTAAGTCGACTTCTAGTCGACTTTTAAAAATGGCGGAAAGTCGACTAAAAGTCGACTTCTAAATGGTCGACTTCTAAAAATGGCGGAAAGTCGACTAAAAGTCGACTTCTAAATAGTCGACTTCTAAAAATGGCGGAAAGTCGACTAAAAGTCGGCTTCTAAATAGTCGACTTACAAAAGTCGACTTTCCGTCGACTTTTATAAGTCGACTTCTAGTCGACTTCTAAAAATGGCGGAAATTCGACTAAAAGTCGGCTTCTAAATAGTCGACTTACAAAAGTCGACTTTCCGGTGACTTTTATAAGTCGACTTCTAGTCGACTTCTAAAAATGGCGGAAAGTCGACTAAAAGACGACTTCTAAATAGTCGACTTATAAAAAGACGGAAAACAGTCAAGCGGCGCGTCAGAGCCACCGCACAAGCCTGTCGTATTGGTAACGTGGCGTAGCGGAACGTAACGTAGGTCAACGCACAAGAAACGTAAGCGGTTACGGCACTATACGTGAGAGAAAACGCGAGAGAATCGATCGCAATCCGAGGCACCTATTAGGTATAATGCATATAAAATATTTTATATTAAAAATAGAACTGTTAAAAACAGTTAACAATTAATAACAGTTAATAACACTTAATAACAATTAATAATAATACCAATTTTATTATACAGGGTGTATCATTGAAGGTGTAAGAGGTTATATTTCTGAAACTGAACAAGATATGAAATTCTTATTTCCCAGCGACTGTTTGATATCAAAGCAAGCATTGTATGACAAAATTAATTTTTTTTCATCCGTTTCGATACCAAACAGTTGCTAGAAAATAAGAATTTCATATTTCGTTCAATTTCAGAAATATTAGCCTGTAACACCTATGATTCACTCTGCATATAAATATAATTTTACTGAACTATTGTAAGTAGTAATAATAAATATCAAGTAATAAATTGTATATAAATTGGATTTATTTTTATATGTATAGGATAGGATAAAGCTGGGATTATACCGCGTACATTCAGTTATTTATTGGACGAATTACGTTTGTTGGAAGCACAAGAATAACATATAGTACGAGTTTGCTTTCGCATTTCTTTAAATATGGATCATCACTATAGCCAGTGTTATAATACATGTAACGAAGATGTGCCAGACGTGATGTTGGAAGAACATGTAGGTGATACAGATACAGAAAATGCATCTGCTAACGATATCAGTGTCCCAGAAAAAATGGGCGATGATTACCTCATCGAATTATATAGAGAAAGAAGATTTCTGTATGACAAAAGTCATCAAGACTTTAGAGACAATGAATTAAAAAATAATGCCTGGAAGGAGATTTCATCTATCATGCAAAGTAAAAACATGGGTAAGTATGGATCTTTTTTGCAACGTGATAGTATTAGAATTAAATATAGAGAAGATGCCATATCTTCATAATGATATTATATCAATATGTATTTAATATAGTATCACTATATAGTACTAATAGTATCACTTGTTAAATTTTGCATTGTGTTTATATAAAATGGTCTTTTAATATAACTTTGCAGGAAATTTTTATACGGCTGAATATTGTAAAAGGAAAATGACAAGTTTGAGAGCGAAATATTCAAAATTAAAAAAGAACAAGATTTGAAAAGTGGGAGTGCAGCTTGTATTGCAAGAAAATCTACACTTTTATCTCAATTGTCTTTTCTAGATGTATACATTCAAAGAAGACGGTTACTATCTTTTATATTAATGTGTGTATTAATGTGT
Organism: Temnothorax unifasciatus; assembly: GCA_030770225.1. Lineage (NCBI taxonomy): Eukaryota > Metazoa > Arthropoda > Insecta > Hymenoptera > Formicidae > Temnothorax > Temnothorax unifasciatus. The sequence goes on from JASTWK010000391.1 coordinate 49,419, forward strand.
GTATGCACGCGCGCATGTGTGTGTGTGTGTGTGTGTGTGTGTGTGTGTGTGTGTGTGTGTGTGTGTGTGTGTGTGTGTGTGTGTGTGTGTGTGTGTGTGTGTGTGTGTGTGTGGGTGCGTGTGAAATTTGTTATGTAGAAGTAGCCAAATTAATACTATTTCTCTAATTAATTTAATTTTCTTTAATTTGTTATAGAACTTTAACGAACATGAGAGGAAATGATGGAAGAATGTCTGTTTTTTCATCTAATAAGGATCCAGAAACAAATTACGCAGAAAGTACACAGAATAAAAGAAATTATAAAGAACTTTCAAGCCAAGATAATGTCGAAAATTATTTGCCTGGGTGCGATAAAACACCATCCAAAGTATTTAAGAGTGCTACTTCGAAAAAAAATTGTGATAATAACGATGTTTCTCGCTTAACTGATGCAGCTATTAATATTGCTAAGCACTTAACGACTAATTCAAAAACTGAAGACGTTGGTTCTACATCTGCAGACCAAGCTTTTGCCCAATTTATTGTTCTCACTCTACAAAAAATGCAAGATCCGGAACGCAATATAAGGCGAAACAAAATATTTCATGTTTTGACAGCACCACTGGAGCAATTAATGTAATCAGATTTTTTATTTTTTTCAGATATTAACGTCTTTTAAACTAAATTTGTTTTGTTGTACGTTACAATTTTATTTTATCTAAAAGTATAGTTTTTTTCTTAATTATTTTATGTTCAAAACCAAAGACCATTGTAACCAAAGACGGTTTTTAAGTTTTTATTAGAAATATATAAATGGTCATACGATAAATACTACATGTAAACGCGTGCGAAAATTTTGTTTTGTTACAAAAATGTTCCAAATTTAGTTCTTACTATACAATAAGTATGTATACATTCTTTTTATATAAAAGTATACTCTTTAAGTTTAGCTTTATAACAAAGCTGTGATATAAAGTATATTTTTCAATAAAAGCTTATGCATTAACATAATTATGTATTTAAAGAAACAAAAAATATAAATATTTGGTAATTTCTTCGGTGTATAACTCTCGGTGTAAAATTCTCCACATGCCAGAAGTTATTAATATTCGCGTTCAATAATGGCAAGTGATATTTTCGATCAAGTTCATTGAAGATGTCTTCTTTGTTGTCAGTCCTGCGTACAATCGATTAAAAATGTATTGTTACAAAAATTGAATACATTATCTTCATTATCTTTTATTAAAAACTAAATTAAAATTAAAATACTACTTATTTATTAATTTATTTGTAAATGATATTTTATTCAGTCAAATACGATTCTCTTTAAAATCAAGACATCAAGACTGATTATTACAGTACTTTTACATACAGCTATAAAGAAAATATGAAGGTTATAAATATAATATTATACATTTCCAAGATATCTCTGTGTTTACGTTTTCTCGCTCTCTATTCCTCTTTTATTTACAATTTTTAATTTACCTGGATTTACCTGGTCTATATCTAAAGTAGCACTTATGGAATTATTGGTTGGTAAAATTAAGAATTCATCCTTCTTTTTTCTTTATATTCAAATATCCATAGCACTCCATATATATTTAATTATAATCACTGTTCTACATTTCTTTGTTTCAGACATCACTGTCACAAGAATTACTGGAATTATTGTACCCGAGATTAATTTTAGATTAAAATATCAATTTAAACCTGCAAAAAATTGTTAATTATAAGTGTTTGTATATATAGTAATTTTAATTTTAGTTGTAGTCATAAACCAAGATATGTACTAAGATAATATACCTTTTATAATAGATCCTGATGAATTTTATTCACCGTAAGTACCTCTAGTTATATAGTCGTATTGGAAGTTCACTTCTCAAACCGGAGAAACAAAATAATCACATAAAATATCTCGTTGAGTGACTGCTGGTGTATTTACTTGCTCACCTTCAACCATTACAGGGGACCAACATGTATCGGTTCCATCAATTTCTCGACTATATGCTTTAGCACCATCCTTTTGCTCTTCATACATCAAATAGTTGTGTAGACATACTGATGCCAACGTTACTTTGTCTGCTGTTTTTGGCAGCATACAAATAGATTTATGGAATATTTGCTACCGATTTGCTAGAATGCCGAAGGCAGTTTCAATTGTGCGTCTAGCTCTAGAGTGTCTGTAGTTAAAAATTCTTTGTGCAATGGTCAAATTAGAAGTAGAGTATGGTTTCATCATTCTTCTTGTTAATGGAAAAGCAGCATCTCCTATGAAAAATCCTGGTAAGCTAATATCAGTACCAGGAAGTTTGGCATTATCTTTTGGCAAATTTAACTGGTCATTTTTTATACTTTGACCAATAATTGAAGCGTCAAATATTCCACCATCGCTATTTCCTCCGTAGGCTCCTATGTCTACTAATTGAAATCTATATAGATGATCACAAATAGCCAATAACACTATACTAAAATATTTTTTATAATTAAAGTAGCAACTGCCAGAATTTGGTGGGCACTTTATTCTAATATGCTTCCCGTCTATTGCTCCAAAACAGTTTGGCATTTGCCATCTGTCCCAAAATCCATCAACTATTAATTTCCACTCTTCTTGTGTTGGGACTGTCAAATACAAAGGGCTCAAAACGTTAGAAAGCACATAGCAGACTTCTTTTATTATATTTCTTACAGTAGACTGACCTACACGGAAGGAGAATGCGATGGAACTTATACAGTTCCCAGTCACAAGATATCTGTAAATCCATACAATTATTATATGTACATACATTTACAGTATTAAAATACAATATAGTAGAATGATGAATATTTGATAAGTAAATGATTTTTAAATGTACTGTAAGAACTAAATTTCAAAAATCTTTAATTTTGTTGCATATAAGTGTAATCACGCCGATATAAATAAATACAATATTACAAGTTACCTTAGAGCAATAACTAGTCTTTCTTGAGGCACTAGAGCTCTCTGGCTCTTCTTGGTGAGGTAAGGCTTTACTAACTGTACCAACTGGTCAAAGTGAGAAAATGTCATTCTACTGTACTCGAAAAACATGTGTCTATCTTTCGACTTCTTCAGTTCGTGAAATAAATTATTATATTCTCCTTGATGTTCTCGATTTTTATTAATAGGTCTAACGTGCCATCGCCTGTTAACCCACCTCTTATGTTTTTTTTCTTTGTTTTATGTAAAATAATTGCACTTACACATAGTAAGAAAGATGCGAGTAACTGTTTCTGTATCAACATCATATTTTATCTGAAATTGCACAATAACACAATATACATATATAAAGGCGGTAAGGATCTCACCGTAAGGTTATACAAAAACTCTCGATCAAACTATTATGTATTTAGATAGAATATTTAAATTATTTTCGACTTTATTGAACATACAGATTTTTCACTGCTGTTTGCTACCGCCAATCAATTGCAAAGCTTCTTTGCACATTCCGTATTTTTTGTATGATGGGCCAGATGATCACCAACTATATTCAAACTCGTCACAATGCTCCTGTAACAATAGATGTAATAAAAAAAACTTATTTTAAAATTCAGTTTAAAGTGTTGTAAGCAGCGTTGTCTTACAATCCACAGATCTGTTTGTCTTTATCTCTTATCTTTTTCTATAGAATCTCGTAAATTTCATTTTTTATTGTATACACTTGTCCCTCTAATCCATGAATAATCATTGAACTTTTTCTTGTAGCATCCTCATAAGTAAAGCCTAAAATAATCACTCTAATATAATCTCTTTCATATTTCTTAGCAAAAATGCAGTAATATTACCTTATTTTAGTTACACCATCATTAGGTATATAGCAAGTCAAATTCTATATTATATAACTCGAGAAAGCAAACTCGTACTGTGTTATTCTTGTGCTTCCAACAAACGTAATTCGTCCAATAAATGACTGAATGCACGTGGTATAATTATGGCTTTGTCCTATCCTATATGTATAAAAAAAATAATATATATATATATATATAAATTCATTTTATACAAGCTTATTTGATATTTATATTATTACTACTTACAATAGTTCAGTAAAATTATATTTATATGCAGGGTGAATCACTAAAGATGTTATAAGCTAATATTTCTGAAATTGAACGAAATATGAAATTCTTATTTTCTAACAACTGTTTGGTATCGAAACGGATAAAAAAAAAATTAATTTTGTCACACAATGTTCGCTTCGATATCAAACAGTCGCTGGAAAATAAGAATTTCATATCTTGTTCAGTTTCAGAAATATAACCTCTAACACCTTCAATGATTCACTCTGTATAATAAAATTGTTATTGTTATTAATTGTTATTAACTGTTATTAACTGTTATTAATTGTTAACTGTTTTTAACAGTTCTAGTTTTAATATAAAATATTTTATATGCATTATACCTAATAGGTGCCTCGGATTGCGATCGATTCTCTCGCGTTTTCTCTCACGTATAGTGCCGTAACCGCTTACGTTTCTTGTGCGTTGACCTACGTTACGTTCCGCTACGCCACGTTACCAATACGACAGGCTTGTGCGGTGGCTCTAAAAGAGTCACGGTCGGTCTCGCTCCGCGTATACTTGGCGCGAGACACTACCGTGTCTCTTGATAATCACAATACCAATTGCTGGACTTCTCGCTGCATCGAGCATTGGTTGGCCTAGTATTTTTTATATATTCGGTGCACTAGCGATAATTTGGAGCATAACATTTTTTTATTTTGGAGCAGACGCGCCGTCCAAATATCGCAGTATTTCTCCGGTGGAGAGAATGTATATAGAAGAAAGTTTGAGGACAACTGAAGCAAAAAACGATAACGGAGTCAAGCAGGTAAAAGCCCAATCTTAATGACATAACTAGTGATTTGATGTTACATATCGTGAGTACTAAGAGTTTCGGAACGGTCAATTCTCTCAGAAAGTATCCCATGTGCGAATGTTGAACTTCTGCCAGAGTTGTCCGCATGGCCCAGAAGTGGCACAATATTGGCTGCCAAGACTGATGGGTGATACTGCCCCAGTACGGATAAACCGCTAGATCAGTATTGTGCCAGTCTCGGTGACCAGTACCCCCATGCAACCATATTCTGTTCCGAGCCGAATCTCATCTCAGTACTGGCCGTGTATAAGGCCAGAAATGATATTGATCTACGGCCGAGAGTCGGCTCAGTACTGGGCATGTATTGGGTCAATTTAGAAAACTTTTTACTCGAACGGCGCCGGAGGTAACGACCGCGGCGCGAAAGCAACACGCCGCGAGGGGACTTAGCTTTTTGCTCGAGCGGCGCCGGAGGTAACGACTGCGGCGCGGAAGCAACACGCCGCGAGGAGATTTAGAAAGTTTTTTTCTCGAGCGGCGCCGGAGGTAACGACCGCGGCACGGAAGCAACACGCTACAAGGGGATTTAACCCTATTGAGTCACACTGGGTAAAATACACCCCAGCGTTTTTTTGACTTCGAAAACGACCCAGTAAATCAATGGAAATGGGCCTTGGTGCCGCTATCTACAGGTAGTTGGGACCTTCTAGTATCGATCCCCGTCGGTGGTATATTTTTCGGCCCGTTAGTTCTCTCTCGGCAGCCGTCCAAAGTGGGCGTCTCGGAATTGTGGGGTGTATTTCACCCAGTGTGACTCATACGTAATAATTTGAGTTTTTTGAGTATTTTTTTTTCGTTTCTCGTTGTTCCAAAGTGAAGAGGCAAGTACACAGTTGTGTTTTTCGTTGCTTAGAATTTAAAAAAAAATTTTACTGTGTAATTATTCATGAAAAGTAGATGGCTTATAACTTGCGCTCCCGTACAATTCGCGAGAAATTGCTTGAGAAGTCCGAAAAACAGCCAATTCTTGGCGGCAATGACACTGATGGAGCCAAAGACCACGTGTCCGAGCAATCGGAGGAATCTTCGAGTAATGGGCATATTTATGCGTTGAATGTGCCTATGGCATCAAATAAAAAAATGTAACCTTTTCATTTACTTAAAGTATGTAATTTGCAACGTAAATATATTTTTTTTATATTTTTAAAACCATTTTTCATAAATATATTGCTATTTTTTCCATAAAAATGTCTTTTTCATTTTTCCGCAAAAAGTCGCAACTTTATACCTCAAAATAAATATACTTTTTGGAACGGCCGCATAAACTGCAATAATCAGTGAAAAGTGCATCATCTAAGGATGAAAAAACCGTTTGAAAAATTAAAATATCTTAAAAATTAAAAAAGTTACATTAGTTTTTGTGAAAAAAGTCACTTTTCCGACTTTTTTTCAACAATTTTTTTACATATATTAAATTAATTTTTTGCAAATCAAACCTATGCAGTCTTTTTAAGGAAGACTTAAACTACAACAGGATATTTTTTGTTTTTTTGTTAAGGTTATCTACAATTTTTTATACACGTGCAAACACGCTGGGGTGTATTTCACCCAGTGTGACCGGTACGGGATTCTCGGGAAGTGTGACTCAATAGGGTTAAAGAAAATTTGCTCGCGCGGCGCCGGAGGTAACGACTGCGGCGTGGAAACAACACGCCGCGAGGGGATTTAGAAAGTTTTTTGCTTGCGCGGCGTCGAAGGTAACGACCGCGGCGTGGAAGCAACACGCCGCAAGGGAACTTTTTCCTAGAGCCAACGCCGCAAGTAACGACCGCGCGAAAGCAACACGCCGCAAGGGAACTTAGAAAACTTTTTGCTCGAGCGGCGCCGAAGATAACGACTGCAACGCGGAAGCAACACGCCGCGATGGGACTTTTCGCTAGAGCCCACGCCGGAGGTAACGACCGCGTTCGTGCCTCTTGGTTACAAATACCCCGAATCATGGTGTCATTCGTCTCGCTTTGCTTCAACGTGGCGTATTGTCGACCCCCGAGACCGGCCGGATATCCTGTACGGTAATCGAATTCGCGTCGTTGTCGCTCTCAGCGGTCAAGTCCCGATGGTCTCGATATTTCGTCTCCGGCGTCCGTAAGCGGTTGTGCGTAAGACCGTGCGTCGCCGACCGCTCGGCCGGCCGGTTGGGTACTATAAGAGGTTCGGTGCGCTCGGCGAGCCGGGCGACACGAGCGATACGTACGGACGTGCGAACATCGTTTCCCGTTCGCTCGCGCTCGTAGTCGATCGCCTACGGTCACCATAGTGTAACTTGTACGAACACAGCATTGTCACGAGTCGGTGTCGAAAGACCAAATGGCTCATATGTGGCGCGCACGTGTAGTGTTGGTCGCGCGATCTTCTCTCGTTCTTAGACGAACGTGACTGTGGATGTATCGTCGCGCTTACCGAACATTTATTTGTATTTTTATTTGTACCTTTATTGTAAAAAAATTGCAGAATTATGTAAAAGGAAAATTTATCAACAGGTGTATATTTTCATGATGTTTACTTGAAATATGAGGGTTATGAACCTTTTGGGACATACATGTATTTTAAACTATATATATTCCGAAAAGTCTATGATCCTTATATTTCCTCGCCAATTGCAACCAATCTTGGTAATCGCCGATCCTGGTCTTATTCAAATGGTGTTAATAAAAGAATTAATCCGACGGCAACGTTCGTTTTATACGAATTAGCTCATCATCAAGATATACAAGACAAAGTTCACAAGGAAATCGACGAAACGTTGGCAAGGACTGGTGATCTGACATATGACGCTATGAATGAAATGTGTCGAAGGTCATTTCATTTATTGCGTCAAATGTCAGATCACAAGTTTATTAGGGTTTGCCAACGTATTTTATCTTCACAAAGTAAGAGAACTTGGACGCCGTACGGATTCGTCCCGGCGAAAGCCACACGCCGCGAGGAAACTTAGAAAATTTTCACCGGGCGGCGCCGGAGGTAACGACCGCAGCCGAAAGCAACACGCCGCAAGGAGACTTTTCGCTAGAGCCTACGCCGGAGGTAACGACCGCGTTCGTGCCTCTCTGGTACAAGTACCCCGAATTACGGTGTTATTCGTCTCGCTTCGCGTCAACGTGGCGTATCGTCAACCCCCGAGACCGGCCGAATATCCCGTACGGTAATAGAATTCGCGTCGTCGTCGTCGCTCTCAGCGGTCAAGTCCCGATGGTCTCGATATTTCGCCTCCGGCGTCCGTAAGCGGCCGTGCGTATAAAACCGTGCGTCGCCTATCGCTCGGTCGGCCGGTTGGGTACTATAAGAGGTTCGGTGAACTTTGGTGCGCTCGACAACACGAGCGATACGGACGTACGAACGCGTTTCAGACGTTTCGCTCGGTCTATATTGTACATTGCAATATGGAGCAAGAGTTGTTGGAGCAATCCAATTGACTGAATTCGAGGGAAGAATTCAGTGCGTGGGAGCAGCAATGCGATCAATTTATCGAAGTGCTGGAAAAACAAAGCCGAAATAAACGGCCTCGATTATCAATCGGCAGTCGACAGTCGTTGGTGGCTCAAATCACGCGAATCAAAACTTTAAAAGATTCGGTACGTCAACGTTTCGTGCATGTGGGTGCCGGATACAGTGCGAGTGAGACAGGACTCAGAGGACGTGAGATAGATACGGCTTTCGAAAGTCATATATTGACTGGTGCGGTAATCAATACTAATCACATCGAACCGCGACAATTTCTCAAAGATGTGAGAGACATTGTATTCGATCGTGTGCGGAACGTCATACAACAACATGACAGTGTAAAGATAAACAGTGTTCAACGGCGAATTTGTTGCGGGTGATAAACGTGCGAATAAAAGTACGAGAAACTGTGAACTCCTTCGTGAGTCCGAAAATTTGCAAGAGTGGTATGAGGATCGCGTTATCAAGCCTACTTTAGCATTGCTGGGGGAATTCCAGGAACGCGATAGCGGGGCGTTGTCACGTATACTTAATTTAACGCTACATATAAACAAATATAATCCATTGCGCGCGGAATGTTTCGTAAAATTACTAGAAGAAATGAAATTAAAGAGAGCGGTGATCAACGTGGAATCAACGGACAATGTAGTAGGGGAGTTAGCTCCATTTTTTCATGATTATTTCGGTACTTATGAAACTTTTTGTGGTGATTCAGAATGTTATTCAATGATCAAAGCTCCGGGGACTGACAAAAAAGTGGATCGCTTTGAGTAGTATAGCCACGTGCAAAAAAAATTTTTTTTTAAAGTCATTTCGGTATGTCAGTCATTTTGCACCATAATTCTTTGATATATTCTATGATTATTAGGATAATTGACTGACAAAAAAATGGGTCGCTTGTGGGTGGTAGGGCCGCCTAAAAATGTTACGTTACGTTGTTACGTTATGTTTAAGAGAAAAAAAAGAGAAAAAATCAGTAATCAAACAATCATATCATGATTTTTATATAATGTTACAGAATCGAGTAACAACTTTTCTGAGGATGAAGATGACCTAAATGATTGTGACAAATACGATGAAGAAAAAAAAGAAAAAGATTCCTAGTTTCTTTATTTATTTTTTATGATGATGATTCAATGCTATTTTTTATTACTTTTTCTGTTTTGATTATATAATAAATGACCGTAAAAAAAGATATTGGCTTCAATTTACAATGTATTTTTATTTATTTGAGTAGAGTAGACCGGGGCACGTTGTCACACTTCAATATTTTTTGTATTTTTTACATTCAATATTTGAGAGTACTTTGATATGCCAAAATTTCGAGTGAACCCTCAGCTTCAATTGGACAGTATCGAATTTTGTGTGATTGTTACTCTACAGTTGTTACATAACAATAAATAACGACAGGTCGCTTGTGACAACGTGCCCCGGTTACATCAAATGTAATTGCATGCAAAATGTTATACAAACTATATTCAACGTAAATATCAATATATTATAGTGCGCTGCAATGTAAAAAAGTAAAATCCTTCACAGAAACATTTATTTTATTTCAAAAAAGTACAAAAAGCACAAAGTTTTTGTCTTAATCTAAATACAAGAATTCCACTCGAATGCGCAACTTATTGATACACATTTTTTTTCGTTAACAGCAAGACTAATTACTTCTAGATCGACTACTGCGGCTCTCGCAGTTTTCCGTTTGTAGGAGCGCACCATATCCCAATTGCACCTATGACATTAAAATTCGTGACAACGTGCCTCGAGGGCATTTTTTTTACTCCAAACAGCCTCATGGCCGACACGTTTGAGATATTTATAAGGTTAGGTATTGCACGCGGTAGGTAAAAGTACATACTTTAACATAACATAAAGGTCTATTCTGAAAAAACATAAGCTTCATTTCCAGTACGTTGAATATTAGACAATAAAAATTTACTTACGGTCGCAAAAAACTTTCAAGTTGATTTTACGTCAATACGGCTAGAGCAATCTCAACACTGTAAACACACAAAAGATGGGCATACACTAACACGTTTTGGGAATGATGGGTGTTGCCCTCTGTTTATTAGTTTTTTAAATAAAGCCGATGTGACAACGTGCCTCGTGTCATCTGCCTCGTGTCTCAATCTTTTTCTTCTTTTTCTTCATCGTATTTGTCACAATCATTTAGGTCATCTTCATCCTCAGAAAAGTTGTCACTCGATTCTGTAACATTATATTAAAATCATGATATGATTGTTTGATTACTGATTTTTTCTCTTTTTTTTCTCTTAAACATAACGTAACAACGTAACGTAACATTTTTGGGCGGCCCTACCACCCACAAGCGACCCGCTTTTTTGTCAGTCAATTATGCTAATAGTCATAAAATATATCAAAAAATTATGGTGCAAAATGACTGACATACTGAAATGACTTGTAAAAAAAAAATTTTTTTTGCACAAGTGGTGGCTGTACCACCCAAAGCGACCCAATTTTTTGTCAGTCTCCGGAGCTTTGATCATTGAATAACATTCTGAATCACCACAAAAAGTTTCATAAGTACCGAAATAATTACGAAAAAATGGAGCTAGCTCCCCTACTAATGCATGTTTGGCGTGGTCAGTGGTGGGCGGCTGCTCTGCATCCAGTCAAGACCCAGTCGGCATGTAATATTTCAGAAACATTTCTGCAAAATTCCATTTGAAATATTACACCTTTCATTAATATTTCAGAAATATTTTACGACCGTTTCTACATCATTTCGGCAATGTTTCAATGTCCACAATTATTTCAAAGCAACCTTGCTGAAAGATTTCGGCAATATTTGGGTAATATATTGAAACATTTCTCAAATATATCTACGAAATATTGCAGAAACACTTCAGAGATATTTTAAATACATTTTACACTGAGAAAAATGTTTTGTATTAGCAAACAAAATTTTTTTACTGACGCAAAAATATACTATTTGTTGATATATAAAAAATGAAATATTTTATTACCGGAATAAAGAAATATATTAAGTCGTATATGTGCGTATAGCCTAGGGTTTGCCAACGTATTTTATCTTCACAAAGTAATAAATGGCAAGTATTACAATAAGTAACCAAAATATTTGGTTATTAATGTGATAGTTTAAATAAATTGCTTATACTTTGAATGAGATATATTTGCTTACTCTTCTTTTACATATTCCAGAAACTCTGAGGAAATTTCCACCTCTTCGTTGTCGGTGGACTGATATCTTTCGTACAAATGTTGAATTGATTGCATTTGTATCAAGGAAATCAATCTACCGACAACGAACATTCACTTGCCAAATGGGACTTCGATTTTTATACCTTGGGTTGCATCGAGATCCATCGATTTATCCGGATCCATCTCAATTTTCTATCTCGTCTGGGTTAAATCTGGTCGGAATCCAGATTTAAATTTGATCTCGAACGATTTAACGCAGACGAGATAGAATAAAAGTTACTCGCTGCTCGATTTTAATTGTCGCCTATATCATTATCCAAGTTATGTATTACAGACTTCTTTTTCAAAGTGATTATAAAAGTGTGCAAGTAGAAACTTGCACATTGGTTTCTCATAGTTTTTAAGTGTGCAAGTAAAAACTTGCACATTGCTTTCTCATAGTTTTTATGTGTGCAAATCGAAACCTGCACATTGCTTCCTTATAGTTTTTAAGTGTGCAAGTAAAAACCTTCGCTCATAAAGCTCCTCTATGAAGAAGCTTGTATTTTATTCGATGTATAATTATTAGTATTTATTTGTTTTGGCTTCCTCATAGAGAAAACTTTATGAGCGAAGGTTTCTACTTGCATACTTAACTCTTTGTAACTCCTGGTAATAATACTGTTACAAACCGGCAAAGTGTCCATCAAAATTCTAAATCATGAGTTTATCTGTTGTAAATCAATTTAAAATAGTTGTCATATACCAACGCATCAAAACAGTACGCGACCAAAAATATAGATGGCGTTTAGAGTTGATTCTGTTCATTCGAACGGCGCATTTTCTAAAATAAAATTCTTTTCGACAAGTCGAAAATTTTGATAACATGAGTTACAAAGGGTTAAAAACTATAAGGAAGCATGTGCAGGGTTCTACTTGCACACTTAAAAACTATGCGAAAGCAATGTGCAAGTTTTTACTTGTACACTTAAAAACTATGAGGAAGCAATATGCAAGTTTCTACTTGCACACTTAAAAACTATGAGGAAGCAATGTGCAAGTTTCTACTTGTACACTCTTTTTTATTGTGATAAGCTTTACTGCTATATCTGGCTAATATCTGTTATACTATTACAAAAATTAATCAAATAATTAATGTTTTTACTAAAATGATTCCTACTAATTGTGGATATTTCTTATTTCTTATTTTGTTCAATCGGTTAGTTAATTCTTCCACGGAAGTAATGTGCAAGTTTTTAATTTGCACACTTTTCAATTATTTTTTCTAATTCTGTATTGCGTTGTATTTTGGCATTCAAGTAAGGTAGTACAATCTTTTTATTTACTCTCATTTTGATAAAAATTTATACATTTTTTTTATTTTAAGGAAGTTTTAATTTTTCCACAGTATAATGCCTGTGGGTTTTCTAAATTCCGCAAATTTTGAGATAGTGGGCCATTTTTTTTTGTTTTTTGTTAGAGGTGGACTTTTTTTAAATATGTGAATATGTAATATTAAAAAAAATATATGATGTTCTATTACAAGCAGAGAAATGCATTCTTGATAATGAACTTTAAAGCTTTGAAGAAGCAACATCTGATCAGCAACGCAGTACAGATGCTGAACATAATTTTCAGTTTGCAACTTCTTGCTACTATAACTATGATTTTCTTTCAAATCATTTTTGGACTGCATTTCGTATGCAGTATTATGGATTGTTCATCAATTAGCATAAACTGTTTGGTATAATATTCTCAACAACTATGCCTCAATGTATAATATTGGCAAATTTTTCTAATTCTATTTTATTCTTAGGTCATTTTTACCCCTGTCATGTGCGAATGTCGGACTTCTCCAGATAGTCCAGTCAAATTGTCATTTTACCTGGAAAAAAATCCAACATCCAAAATTCCTTTTGGAGGGTGTTGGGGGCATGTAGAAAAGCTTAACTCTAAGTTGGTGGGACAAAATATGCGGAGGCTTTTTCGCCATCTTGAAAAAACCCCCGTTTTTTTGCAATAACTCGGCTCCCTGGAAAGCTACAGAGAAAATAAGGTAACCAATTTGTAGCTTTTTTTGCGCTCTACAATTTATGTTATATGACTTTTTTTCCTACAATGGATATTTGCCGACGTATTTGACGAAAACGATGAAAATAAATAGGTGATCAAAATATCGGTATATATCTAATATCGTGTTTTATTTTGTACGGAAGTACTGTGTTTTGTAGTATTTGAAGTATTTGTAATCTTAAAAATACTGAATGTTATATTTCAAAACAGAATAAATTTTATCAATATTTGTCATTACAATAAAAAATTAATGAATCGGGGAAAAATGAATATTCACGTAGGTTTGAGCGTTATACAATTTACTATGGACATTTAATGAAATTGACACAAATTAATAATATAAAATAATATAGAAATAAAACGCACAAAATAAAACATACAAATAACACACACACACACACACGGGCGCGCGGCATCATAGATCTTCATCGCGCGTTCGAACGCGTGTAGGCTCGCGCCGACCTGGCGACTTTGCGTCGCTCTGTAGAGCGTTCTTTTTAACGAAATGCAACGAGTCACACATCACATTAAAGATCTTTAAAAATGCTACAAGTTTCATAAGAATAATTGTTTCGATAAACGTAGTAGGAGATGAGATAGAAGCGATTTAAGATCAATTACCTATTTATTTTCGTCGTTTTCGTCAAATATATCGGCAAATATCCATTGTAGGAAAAAAAGTCATAACATAAATTGTAGAGCGCAAAAAAAGCTACAAATTGGTCACCTTATTTTCTCTGTAGCTTTCCAGGGAGCCGAGTTATTGCAAAAAAACGATTTTTAGGGGTTTTTTCAAGATGGCGGAAAAGCCTCCGCATATTTTGTCCCACCAACTTAGAGTTAAGCTTTTCTACATGCCCCCAACACCTCCCAAAAGGAATTTTGGATGTTGGGTTTTTTTCCAGGTAAAGCATGATTTTCCGACAATTTGACTGGACTAAGAGTTGTCCGAACGGCCCAGAAGTGGCCCAATATTGGCTGCCAAGACTTGATGGGTGGTACTGCCCCAGTACGGATGAACCGCTAGATCAGTATTGTGCCAGTCTCGGTGACCAGTACTCTCATGCAACCATATTCTGTTCCAAGCCGAGTCTCGTCACAGTACTGACCGTGTATAAGGCCAGAAATAATATTGATCTACGGCCGAGAGTCGGCTCAGTACTGGGCATGTATTGGGTCGACTTAAAAAGCTTTTTGCTCGAACGGCGCCGGAGGTAACGACCGCGGAGCGGAAGCAACATGCCGCGAGGAGACTTGAAGAAATTCTTGCTCGCGCGGCGTCGGAGATAACGACCGCGGCGCGGAAGCAACATGCCGCGAGGAGACTTGAAGAAATTCTTGCTCGCGCGGCGTCGGAGGTAACGACCGCGACCAAAGCAACACACCGCGAGGGGACTTAGAAAGTTTTTTGCTCGAGCGGCGCCGTAAGTAACGACCGCGGCGCGGAAGCAACGTGCCTCAAGGGGACTTGGAAAAATTCTCGCTCGAGCGGCGCCGGAGGTAACAACCGCGGCGCGGAAGCAACACGCCGCGAGAGGACTTGGAGAAATTCTCGCTCGCGCGGCGTCGGAGATAACAACCGCGGCGCAGAAGCAACATGCCGCGATGAGACTTGAAGAAATTCTTGCTCGCGCGGCGTCGGAGATAACGACCGCGGCGCGGAAGCAACATGCCGCGAGGAGACTTGAAGAAATTCTTGCTCGCGCGGCGTCGGAGATAACGACCGCGGCGCGAAAGCAACGTGCCGCGAGGGGACTTGGAAAAATTCTCGCTCGAGCGGCGCCGGAGGTAACAACCGCGGCGCGGAAGCAACACGCCGCGAGGGGACTTGGAGAAATTCTCGCTCGCGCGGCGTCGGAGATAACGACCGCGGCGCGGAAGCAACATGCCGCGATGAGACTTGAAGAAATTCTTGCTCGCGCGGCGTCGGAGATAACGACCGCGGCGCGGAAGCAACATGCCGCGAGGAGACTTAAAGAAATACTTGCTTGCGCGGCGTCGGAGGTAACGACCGCGGCCGAAAGCAACACGCCGCGAGGAGACTTAGCTTTTTGCTCGAGCGGCGCCGGAGGTAACAACCGCGGCGCGGAAGCAACACAACGCTAGAAGACAGAAAGTTTTTTACTCGAGCGGCGCTGGAGGTAACGACCGCGGCGCGGAAGCAACACGCCGCACAGTGGGGCCAAATGAGTTTTCGCGGACAAACTACCTTTTAGACTGCCATTCTTGACAAAAATAAACGTTTTTTTTTTAATGTGCGTAATAAAATTCTCTAAAACTTTGTCAAGCCCAATTTAAAAAAAAATTGTTTTATTGGGTCGGAAGAAATGCATAAACGGTTTTCGATGTCGCTGATTACGAATCTGAGGTCGAAATTAAGCAATTTAAAATGGCGAATACAATATGGCGGAATCAAATTGTAAAAATGTAGGACATCTTATAGAAATGTATATCTGGGAGGTTTTCGAAGTAACTAATCACGAATCAGAGGTCAAAATTTATGAATTCAAAATAGCGTACCCAATATGGCGAAAGCAAATTGTAAAAATGTAGCAAATCTTGTATAAAATTTTTATCTGACTGTTTTCAAGGTCGCTGATTACGAATCTAAGGTCGAAATCTATAAATTGAAAATAATGGGTCCAATATAGTGAACTCAAATTCTAAATATTAATTTTAAAATAAAATTGATTAATTTCTTAACCGTATAACTGCATAAGTGTAAAGTTTTCTGTAATAAATCTTCCTGGCATATTCGGTTAATTTTAACTGCAATGGAAAATAAAAGTTAAGAAAATGGTTGAGAATGATCGATATACTACTTTTTGTTACAATTGTACAAAAGTCGAAAAACTGTAAAACAAAATTTAAAAAACAGTATAAGTTTCAAAATTAACTTATATTGTGTTTTTAAAATTGAAATTGCGTCCTGTTTTAACTCTATGTAAAGAAGTCCTCTGTATTCTCATCATCTCCATAAATATATGTCTGTGAAGTTGGCATATCATTTTCCAGCAGATCAAAAATAAAAGGAAGTTCTTGTCGCATGCAGTCGAGTTCTATAGTTCCTGATACTTTTTAGTAATAGTTTTTTTAATTTTGCCAAAAAAGTCCATTGAATCTACGGCCGAGAGTCGGCTCAGTACTGGGCATGTATTGGGTCGACTTAGAAAGCTTTTTGCTCGAACGGCGCCGGAGGTAACGACCGCGGAAAGCAACACGCCGCAAGGGGACTCTTCGCTACAGCCCACGCCGGAGGTAACGACCGCGTTCGTGCCTCTCGGTTACAAGTACCCCGAATTATGGTGTCATCCGTCTCGCTTTGCGTCAACATGGCGTATTGTCGACCCCCGAGACCGGCTGCCGGATATCCTATACGGTAATCGAATTCGCGTCGTTGTCGCTCTCAGCAGTCAAGTCCCTCAGATGGTCTCGATATTTCGCATCCGGCGCCCGTAAGCGACCGTGCGTAAGACCGTGCGTCGCCAATCGCTCGGTCGGCCGGTTGGGTGCTATAAGAGGTTCGGTGCGCTCGGCGAGCCGGGCGACATGAGCGATACGTACGGACGTGCGAACATCTTTTCCCGTTCGCTCGCGCTCGTAGTCGATTGCCACCGTCACCGTAGTGTAACTTGTACGAACACAGCATTGCCGGAGGTAACGACTGCGGCGCGGAAGAAACACGCCGCAAGAGAACTTTTTGCTAAAGCCCACGCCGGAGGTAACGACCGCGTTCATGCCTCTCGGTTACAAGTATCCCGAATTATGGTGTCGCGCTCGTAGTCGATCGTTTACGGTCACCATATTAGTGTAACTTGTACGAACACAGCATTGCCACGAGTCGGCGTCAAAAGACCAAATGGCTCATATGTGGCGCGCACGTGTAGTGTTGGTCGCGCGATCTCCTCTCGTTCTTAAACGAACGTGACTGTGAATGTATCGTCGCCTTTACCGAACATTTATTTGTATTTTTATTTGTATTTTTACTGTAAAAAATACATAAAGAATTATGTAAAAGGAAAATTTATCAACAGGTGTATATTTTCATGATGTCTACTTGAAATATGAGAGTTATGGGCCTTTTGGAACATATATGTATTTTAAACTATATATATTCCGAAAAGTATATGATCCTTATATTTCCTCACCAATTGCTACCAATCTTGGTAATCGTCGATCCTGGTCTTATTTAAATGGTGTTAATAAAAGAATTAATCCGACAGCCACGTTCGTTTTATACGAATTAGCTCATCATCAAGATATACAAGACAAAGTTTACAAGGAAATCGACGAAACGTTAGCAAGGACTGGTGATCTGACATATGACGCTGTGAATGAAATGACTTTCGACACATTTCATTTACAGCGTCATATGTCAGATCACCAGTTTATTAAGGTTTGCCAACGTATTTTATCTTCACAAAGTAAGAGGACTTGGACGCCGCACGGATTCGTCCCGGCGAAAGCCACACGCCGCGAGGGAACTTTTTGAACGAGCCTACGCCGGAGGTAACGACCGCGTTCGTGCCTCTCTGTTACAAGTACCCCGAATTACGGTGTCATTCGTCTCGCTTCGCGTCAACGTGGCGTATCGTCAACCCCCGAGACCGGCTGCCGGATATCCCGTATGGTAATCGAATTCGCGTCGTCGTCGTTCTCAGCGGTCAAGTCCCGATGGTCTCGATATTTCGCCTCCGGCGCTCGCAAGCGGCCGTGCGTAAGATTGTGCGTCGCCGACCGCTCGGCTGGCCGGTTGGGTACTATAAGAGGTTCGGTGAACTTCGGTGCACTCGACGAGCCGAGCGACACGAGCGATACGTATGGACTTACGAACGCGTTTCAGACGTTTTGTTCGGTCCATATTGTACATTGCAATATGGAGCAAGAGCTGTTGGAGCAATCCGATTCGAGGGAAGAATTCAGTGCGTAAGAGCAGCGATGCGATCAATTTATCGAAGTCCTCCAAAAACAAAGCCGAAATAAACGGCCTCGATTATCAATCGGCAGTCGACAGTCGTTGGTGGCTCAAATCACGCGAATCGAAACTTTAAAAGATTCGGTACGTCAACGTTTCGTGCATGTAGGTGCCGGATACAGTGCGAGTAAGACAGGACTCAGATGGCGTGAGATAGATACGGCTTTCGAAAGTCGTATATTGACTGGTACGGTAATCAATACCAATCACATCGAACCGCGACAATTTCTCGAAGATGTGAGAGACATTGTATTCGGTCGTGTGCGGAATGTCATACAACTACATGACAGTGTAAAGATAAACAGTGTTCAACGGCGAATTTGTTGCGGGTGATAAACGTGCGAATAAAAGTATCAATACGAGAAACTGTGAACTCCTTCGTGAGTCCGAAGATTTGCAAGAGTGGTATGTGAGGATCGCGTTATCAAGCCTACATTATCATTGCGGTGGGAATTTCAGGAACGCGGGGCGTTGTCACGTATACTTAATTTAACGCTAAATATAAACAAATATAATCCATTGCGCGCGGGATGTTTCGTGAAATTACCGGAAGAAATGAAATTAAAGAGAGCGGTGATCAACGTGGAATCAACGGACAATGCATGTTTTGCATGGTCAGTGGTGGGCGGCTGCTCTGCATCCAGTCAAGATCCACTCGGCATGTAATATTTCAGAAACATTTCTGCAAAATTTTATTTGAAATATTACACCTTTCATTAATATTTCAGAAATATTTTACTTTATTTTTCTACATTATTTCGTCAATGTTTTAATGTCCGCAATTATTTCAAAGCAACCTTGTTGAAAGATTCCCACACGGAACATAACATCCATTAGACGTCCATACAACCTCCATAGCTCCATGCGACATCCATCTCCATGGTGGACGTCAGATAGATTTCTAATAGAGATCCATACTATCTCCATCATAGATATTTTCTACAAATCCATAATGAACATCCATTAGACATCTATTATGGATGTATAATAGACTTATATATATAATGTTTCTAACAGATCAATATTTAAGTTTTATCAGCAAATTTAAATTTTCAGATAATTTAATATAATTAATTTTTACATTTTTTAGGAGTATTTAAACGTAATTGTATTTATACACTTGTATTTATACGTAACTTAAGACATTTCTTTTTAGACATTGTATAGCTTAACTATAGATGTTTAATGGAGCTTCGATGGATAACTGATAGACGTTAACTAGACGTTTAATGGAGCTTTGGTGGACAACTAATAGACGTTAATTAGACTTTTAATGGAGCTTTAGTGGATAAATAATAGACGTTAATTATACATCCATCTATTATTGATGTATAATAGACTTCCATTAGACGTCCACACAACCTCCATAGCTCCATGCGACCTCTATCTCCACGGTGGACGTCAGATAGAACTCTAATAGAGATCCATACTGTTTCCATCATAGATATCTTCTACAAATCCATAATGGACATCCATTAGACGTCTATTATGGATGTATAATAGATTTATATACGTAATGTTTCCAACAGATCAATATTTAAGTTTTATAAGTAAATTTAAATTTTTAGATAATTTAAAATTATTAATTTTTATACAATTTTTAGAAGTATTACGTTATATACATAAAATACATAGATTAACCGCGAGCGTTAGTAACGCGCACTGCCGCGACGCAGTTTCATAAATATATTTACGAACACAAATAAATTTCGTAATAAGCCGGCACTGGTTTTTTTTCTGACATTCACCCGACATTAAGAAATATTATATAAGATATAAGAAATATAAGAAATATTCTTAAGATGATTTTTGAAAAATTATATATTTGCGCTGGTTATGACATATGTAGACTATACATAAAATTAAGAAGTAGTCTACCACGTAAGGCAGTTGGCTCACGATCCAGAGGTCCCGAGTTCGAATCCCACCAAGGTAAGTGTTTTTTTCAAATACGAGAAAATATTTATAATCATAGACTGCATCGTAAGAAACAAATTTAGTTAAAAAATATTAATAAAATTTTAAAATAAATAATTTTTTTTGTCGGGTGAATATTCGTATTTCTCTAGATTTTAAAATATCTTCTTGAGAGCGTATTTCAGAGAGGAAAATCTTCTAAAATCAAGCGGGAGCCACTAAACGACAGAATTTTTTTTTTTTTTGAGTGATAAAACATTTAGTTAACATATTTTAATTATCCACCAAAGTTTTATTAAACATCTATGGTTAATCTATACAACGTCTAAAAGAGATCTATCAATACGTCTAGTGGAGGTCGAATGGAGGTGTGCAATGCGAAACTATGGATGACTAGTAGACGTCCATGGGAAGTTTCATGGATGTCTAATGGAGGTTTTTAATCTCCATGATGGACGTCTAGTGGACGTCTATTAGAGTTTTTTGTTCTGTGTGGGTTTCGGCAATATTTGGGTAATATACTGAAATATTTCTCAAATATATCTACGAAATATTGCAAAAACACTTCAGAGATATTTTAAATACATTTTACACTGAGAAAAATGTTTTGTATTAGCAAACAAAGTTTTCTTACTGACGCAAAAACTATTTGTTGATATGTAAAAAATAAAATATTTTATTACCGGAACAAAAAAAAATATATTAAGCCGTATATGTGCGTATAGTCGCCGCGTGTTTGTCCGAAGAAATCCGCTCTCTCAGTCGGTCACCCGTCCAAGTAGTCACCGGCGCCTTGTCGATTGACATCGATGATCGAACAGGGTAGTGGTGATCCTCTGACTCTGACGCTTCTTTCTTTCTTATACTTGCTTATTTTAGTGAACATAAAGCTATCGCATAACAATATTAACAATACAGATATACGAATAAATCTTTTTTGCCAATCAGCGTCGAATATTATTTTATATTAAATATTATTAAATATTTTATATTTTATATTAAAAATGCCATATAACAAAATTTAGAATATCAGAAAATTCTTAATAAAAGAGAAAAAATGGAATAATTACACAGGCCCACAAAAAAAATAAAGTAGGTTGTGCTGGGGATCTGACTATGCTATTCTTACGTATTTTGAGCCGCTGAAAATGAATATGAAGTCAGAATTGCTCCATCATCCTCCAGTTTTTTAAACAATCGTTTTTAAACGAATTTTATGATCGTCTGCTCTTACGTACTCTCTTATCTTCAAAGGACCTATGTAGTGGATTTCTCTTGCGTTTTTTTCCTCTCGTTATATTTTCTCTTTTTAGCATCCAACAAAAGTCGGCCATCATATGTTCATCCCATCTCCCTTGGTATCGACGCTCCATTTCCTTAATGTCTTGATGGAATCGCTCTCCTTGTTCCTCACTATAATGTCCAAGATTTTTGGGAAAGCGATCCAGATGTGAATTAAGGAAGTGTAATTTTAGATTCATTAAACAACCTAGCTCACCAAATTTTGTGACCATATCAGATACTAACTCTTTGTAATCATCACTTTTGTGATTACCCAGGAAGTTTTCTACAACCTTTTTAAAACTGAGCCAGGCAGCTCTTTCTTTATCATCCATATGAGTAATAAATATGTCATCTCGTAACATTGTGCGGATTTGAGGCCCATCGAAAATTCCTTCCTTCAATTTGGCTTCAGACAAAGTAGGGAATTTGCGTCCTAAATATTCCAAACATGCTCCATCTTTAACTAAGGCTTTGACGAACTGTTTCATCAAACCTAGTTTGATATGAAGTGGAGGAAGAAGAATTTTCGAAGGTTCAACTAATGGCTCATTTATAACGTTCTTTGAACCAGGCTCAAGAGACGTTCTCTCTGGCCATTCTTTTTGGGTAAAGTGATGTTTCCGATCTCTGCTGTCCCAAAGACATAAGTAACATGGATATTTGGTGAAACAAGATTGTTGTCCTAAAATCATAGACAGAATTTTGAAATCTCCACATATTTGCCAGTTATGTTCTTTGTACTTGATCTTCTCTAAGACTATTTCAATATTTTTATAATCTTCTTTCAATACCGTCGAATGTCCTATTGGAATTGGTGCATATTTGTTGGTATTATGAAGCAAAACTGCTTTTAAACTTCGTTTTGAAGAGTCGATGAATAACCTCCAATCGTTTGCTCTGTACACGTTAAGTTTAAATTCATTCATTAGTCCGTTGACATCAGAACAATATACCAAATCTGAATCTCGAGTGAAGAATTTCCTAAAATTCTTCTCTCTATCCCGGTAGAAGCTCACTTTAGTACCCTTTGATAGTAGATTTTTTCTCTTTAGTATTGAAACCAGATATTCTGCTCCATCTTTGGGTAAACCTAAATCTCTTATTACGTCATTCAATTCATTTTGTGTAAATATCTGTGGAGTATTAGTGCCGCTGGGAGTGTAATTACTATTTTCTTCGTCATCTTCATCGTCATTGTCTTGGTATTCTTCGTCATCTTCATCGTCATTGTCTTGGTATTCTTCGGAATCTTCATCAAGCTCGATTTTATCGAGATGCGATATTAGTTCAGATTCGACTACTTTCAAGTCCGCTGTATCTTTAGCTGAAAGTATTGGATGAGTCACGCTAGAAACATTAGCATAAGAAATTGTAGAACTATTTTTAATATTGAATCCGGCAACATTAGTCATACAAAAGTAACAATCTGATTTGTCTTTCGGTTTACTCCATTTCATGGGTACACTAAATTTACACTTTTTCTTTCCTTTGCTCTTCTCCCAACGAATAAGCATATTATAACAAGCACCACATATGAAATGAGGTACCCAATGAGACTCTTGGTCCGTAACATTTCGACCAAAACATTTTTTATACATCTCTCTTAATTTTTCTGTGAAAGATTTCCGATTCGATTTCGGTTTGTATTCTCCGCAGATGTAACAGAATATATCTGGATTACTATTACATTCATGAGATTGGACGGTTTTTTTGAAAGAAGGGTTTTGTTGTTTAGCCATGGATTGTAACAAAGTCCCGCACGTTAGGGATCCTGTTCCGATCGCAGGTGAGTCCGCCGTCCTGGGGGTGATAACCCTCATACCTCCCCAGGCCTAAGTATGAGGGCTTTCTGACTTTGACGAGGACGATGTCAACTCGTCGTCAGACACACTACGGCTTCATCCTCACACCCTAACGCCCCCCTGTAAGGCAGCGCGCCTCGCTGGCTTCGTTACCTCGATGGACCGGAAGACGAATCATTCTACACATCCCCTTTCGGGGCAGTTGTCATCGTCTCAGACATCCGCCGAGGCAGCAGGATTGATGAGGTTGAAGTATCCGAAATTTCGTGATAAACAAGTTTGTTTCCAAAAAAAGAGAATGAGATCACAAGTGACATTTCAATAAAATTAAATTCTAAGAAGATTTTCAAGTTTATTGAATTCATTAATATTACATTTTACGTCCGCCATATTGGACCCACCATTTTAAATTTTAAAAATCCGAATACCGATTCGTAATCAGCGACCCAAAAAACCCCTGGATGCACAGTTTCACGGAGATTATTTAAATTTTTGATTTTACGTCCGTTATATTGGAGCCGCCATTTTGAATTTTAAAAATTTGAGAACGGATTCGTAATTAGCGACTCAAAAAACCCCTGGATGCAAAGTTTCACGACAATTATTTAAATTTTTTATTTTACGCCCGCCATATTAGATCCGCCATTTTGAATTTTAAAAATTCGAGAACAGATTCGTAATCAGCGCCCCAAAAAACCCCCCGGATGCAAAGTTTCATCAAAATTGGTAAAGAAGAATAATTCGTGACTCCAAGGGTTAATTTTAAAAAATATTAATTAAAGTTTAAAAAAACTGGAGGGTGATGGAGCAATTCTGACTTCATATTCGTTTTCAGCGGCTCAAAATACGTAGGAATAGCATAGTCAGATCCCCAGCACAACCTACTTTATTTTTTTTGTGGGCCTGTGTTATATAATAATAAATTTTATTTTTTATAAGTTCTAAAGTCTGTCAGCAACTTTTCGGAAATATTACAAATGCAATGTTGTATGTGAAACATTCAAAAATATAACGAGTGCAATGTAAACGTAATAATAGTTTTATCATGTATTAGAAATGTTTTTAAACCATTACATCTGCAATATTTCTTCTGCAATATTGTAGAAATTCACAGCCTGCAATTCAATTTTTTATTATCTACGCAATCTTTCAGAAATTTTTCAGAAATATTTTAAATGCAATGTTGCGTTTGATATGTTACATTACAGAAATATTATTCGTACAATGCAAACGTACTATTACTTTTATTATGTTTCAGAAATATTTCTGAAATATTGCATCTGCTACATTTTTTTGCAATATTACAGAAACTTACAAATATTGTAAACAATTTTCTGAAAAATTTCAGAAATATTGTTAATGCAATATTATAAAAAACATAATGCAGGTACATTTCTAAAATTTTTTAGATGCATATAGTTAGAAATGAAATGTTAACATTTCTGCAGCATTTCCGAATATTTCAATATTTCAGCAACATAACATGCCGAGTGGGAAGTTATACATATAGAAAATCTTCATACCCTCATTATGAAACAGTATTAATTTTACAAGGCATTGAATTCCCAATGTCGTTGAGTCAAATAAAAAAATTTGAAAATCTCAACGGCATTTTCATCAACGTATATGCAATCAAGAAAAACAAGGATCAACATACAATCTTACCAATACGGCTCACCGACCGAAAAATAAACAACAAACATAAATTTATTGTACGTGAAAGACCCGCGAGATGCCAACGTAGGACATTTTGCCTGAATAAAAAATTTATCACGCCTCGTGAGCTCGCAGATTAATAAGAATGGACATATAAAAAATACTTCTGCGATCGGTGAGTATATTTTTATTCTTTGATATTTCATATTTTTTCATGGAAAATAATAAATTATTCTTTTTCGCAGATGTCTACACTATTTTAGTTCGAGCGAAAAATTGGCAGTCCATGGCGTAGACTACGAGAAATTAAACCACTGTGCCATCTAGCTGCCAAGTGAGGATACATAGATTATATATAATTATATATAACATATAACCATATATAAACACAACACATGTGCATTATATATATTACACTTTTAAATTCGGATTATCCGATAAATTGCATCCGATAGGATCCGTTTCTCGTATTTAAAATTTGACGAACAGTGGTATAAAAACGGTATCAAGAGACATGGCAGTGTCTCACGCCTCACGTCTCACGCCAAGCAGCGCCAAGTTATAATATGGGATAAATCACTTCACTTTTGATTCTATAGCTTTTGAAAAAATATACACTTAACCCTTACTTGCCACACTTCTGTAGACGTCACGTACTTGCCACATTGGGGTGGAATCTACCCCAGCGACAAAAATTGTTATAACAAATAAGCTATTCAATATTTTAACTTGCCAATTTTTTTAGAACTTCTTAAAAGCTTACTTTTAAAAGTTATGTAGGTTATATAGCCAAAAATTAAAATTATGTATGATAAAAAAATTAAAATAGCCCCCAACAAATAAAAAAAATGGCTGTTTAAATTTTTTTTTTTTTTACAGATGTCGCTATAGACCCGCTCTCCATAGGTTTCTGTACTTAAAATTAAGGGAATATATGGTCGTGGGGTTGATTTGATCCCAGTGTGGCAAACAAGGGTTAATTTATTAATGCTTTATTATTAGAGTTAACAGTTCTTTTTCAATATATATTTACTATATATGGTCATATATGATTATATATATTTACATATATATAATTTTATTATATATGTTTATATATGATTACACATGATTATATATAATTATATATAATCACATAGAGACAAAATTAATATATAATTGCATTATACATATAAAATCATATATATTTATATATAATTATATATAATCTTTTTTTTCCGGGATAGTGAATTAGAATAAATTTTGGAATAAATTCCAGACAAATTTCCGCTAACAATAATACATTCATATTCAATCAAAGAATATGACTTGATAAGTTATACATATTTTCGACTGCAATTATATAATTCTGCAAAGAATCGTTTTTTTCATCAAGAAACAATGTGTCAAATAAATAACACAATTTTTTATGAAAAGAAAGCCTTATAATGTACGTTATAATGTACGTTATAAATACTACAATTTAATTATCACTTTCTTTTATAATCATTACAAATATTTTTACTAAATTATTAATAATTTACAATGTTTTTATTTGTATTTTTACTGTAAAAAATTGCAGAATTATGTAAAAGCAAAATTTATCAACAGGTGTATATTTTCATAATGTCTACTTGAAATATGAAGATTATCGCGCTTTTGAAATATACATGTTTTTTAAACTATATATATTCCGAAAGCCCGATGATTTTTATATTTTCTCACCAATTACAACCAATCTTAGTAATCGCCGATCCCGGTATTATTCAAATGCTGTTAATAGAAGAATTAATACACTTTATACAAATTAGCTCAAGATATACAAGACAAAGTTTACAAGAAAATCGACGAAACGTTGGCAAGGATCTGGTGATCTGGTCTACGACGCTGTGATTGAAATGTGTCGAAGGCCAATTCATTAGGGTTTGCCAACGTATTTTATCTTCACAAAGTAATAAATGGCAAGTATTACAATAAGTAATAAAAATATTTGGTTATAATGTGTAAGTTTAAATAAATTGCTTATACTTTGAATGAGATATATTTTCTTAGTTTTCTTTTACATATTCCAGAGACTCTGAAGAAATTTCCACCTCTTCGTTGTCGGTGGACTGATATCTTTCGTACAAATGTTGAATTAATTGCATTTGTACCAAGGAAATCAATCTACCGACAAATGGTACTTCGATTTTTATACCTTGGGCTGCATTGAGATCCATCGATTTATCCGGATCCATCTCGATTTGCTATCTCGTCTGGGTTAAATGTGGTCGGTATCCAGATAAATTTGATCTCGAACGATTTAACGCAGACGAGATAGAATAAAAGTTACTTGCTGCTCGATTTTAATTGTCGCCTATATCATTATCCAAGTTATGTATTACAGACTTCTTTTTCAAAGTGATTATAAAAGTGTGCAAGTAGAAACTTGCACATTGGTTTCTCATAGTTTTTAAGTGTGCAACTAAAAACTTGCACATTGCTTTCTCATAGTTTTTATGTGTGCAAGTCGAAACCTGCACATTGCTTCCTTATAGTTTTTAAGTGTGCAAGTAGAAACCTTCGCTCACAAAGCTCCTCTCTGAGGAAGCTTGTATTTTATTCGATGTATAATTATTAGTATTTATTTGTTTTGGCTTCCTCATAGAGAAAGCTTTATGAGCGAAGGTTTCTACTTGCATACTTAACCCTTTGTAACTCCTGGTAACAATACTGTTACAAACCGGTAAAGTGTCCATCAAAATTCTAAATCATGAATTTATCTGTTGCAAATCAATTTAAAATAGTTGTCATATACCAACGCATCAAAACAGTACGCAACCAAAAATATAGATGGCGTTCAGAGTTGATTCTGTTCATTCGAACGGCGCATTTTCTAAAATGAAATTCGTTTCGACAAGTCGAAAATTTTAATAACATGAGTTACAAAGGGCTAAAAACTATAAGGAAGCATGCGCAGGTTTCTACTTGCACACTTAAAAACTATGAGAAAGCAATGTGCAAGTTTTTACTTGTACACTTAAAAACTATGAGGAAGCAATATGCAAGTTTCTACTTGCACACTTAAAAACTATGAGGAAGCAATGTGCAAGTTTCTACTTGCACACTCTTTTATTGTGATAAGCTTTACTGCGACTAATATCTGTTATATTATTACAAAAATTAATTAAATAATTAATGTTTTTACTAAAATGATCCCTACTAATTGTGGATATTTCTTATTTCTTATTTTGTTCAATCGGTTAGTTAATTCTTTCACGGAAGTAATGTGCAAGTTTTTAATTTGCACACTTTTAAATTACTTTTTCTAATTCTGTATCGCGTTGTATTTTGGCATTCAAGTAAGGTAGTAGCCCTGTCAAATGGGTATTTTACAAGGAAATAATACTACCAGCGCTGTAACTAGCATGGAAGTGTGTCTTTTGGGGTTAAATGAACATACTAAAAGCCCACCCCCGTACCATTGTCGTAGCAAAAATGGGGGTGCAAAAAAGGTACAAAAAATTGGTTTTTTGCCAATAACTCAAAAAGTATCACAATTAGGGGAAAAAGTGAAGACGTAAAAGTTGTAGAGAATAAAATTTCACACAAAAAAGGTCTATACAAAAATTTTGTACGACCAATTGCAATCAATCTAGATTTTTTTGAAATAATAGGTATTTCATGACAAATGAAAAACACGTGAGCGCGTCGCGCATTTTTTATCGATAGTTAAAAAATGGCGACTCGAATAAAACAATAGTTCAAATAAAAGTTGTAGACAATTTAATTACGAACAATTTCCATTTTTATTTTTTTCGATACAATCAATATTGACAGAGATATGAATTTTTTAAAACATTTATTATCTCTCCTCCAGTATGATTTTTAGTGGCTCGACAGCCGAATGCGTTTGATTAGCCAGTGGCGCCATTTATTGGTTTTGGAATTTTTGGAGCCCGATATCTCTGGAAGAGTAAATAGGTATACTTTGAGACTAACATATCTGTAATCAGTTTAACGAGACCTTTCGTTTAGTACCTATTTTATGACCAAAATCGAATGCGAAAAAAATGGGGCCGATCTTGTGATCACTCTTTTTCTAATTCTATTTTATTCTTAGATCATTTCTACCCCTCCCATGTGCGAATGTCGGACTTCTCCAGAGTTGTCCGCACGGCCCAGAAGTGGCACAATATTGGCTGCCGAGACTTGATGGGTGGTACTGCCCCAGTACGGATAAACCGCTAGATCAGTATTGTGCCAGTCTCGGTGACCAGTACCCTCATGCAACCATATTCTGTTCCGAGCCGAGTCTCGTCTCTGATACTGACTGAGTACTGACCGTTTTTTTTTTTGTTTTCTTTGTTTCGGAGGAAGAGGGGAAATACCTCGCGTATTCTACCGGGGGGGGGGAGCCGGCCACCCGGGATGTGTGGGACTTGCACCCACTAAAACCCCTCTCCCTAAACACAGCACTACAGACTACAGTCGCAACACACGGAACACACGAGGCAAACACCACGTGGCACGACAGTCCCCACGCTCGAGGCGACAGAAAATACGTAAACCAAAGACAAAAGACCAACGCAGGTCAAGACCAGAGGGTGTTTTGCCCCCCGAGGAACTAAGTCCCTAGTCGAATGGTTCAGACACAAGTGTCTCCATTCGACCGCCTCAGATGCTCGTCATGATAATAGCCATGCGGGCAGTCATATCATCGAGGAGCATCTTCATTGGCTGCGGTACCGTTCATCGGGGGAGTTCACACCCCCATAGGAAGACGTACATGAACTGCAGGACGTGCACGAACAACACAAACAGGAACTCTCTACCCGGATAGAGAGTTCCACTCGAAACAAGACACGGGCCCGGCACTCGGGCACCAGCCGTCAGCCGGACCCGTTAATATTAAGAGAAACACGCCCACCAAAAAAAGACCCTGGATCCGATTTCTCGGATCCACATCCCCGGCCAAGACAGATGGTTCTTGGCGAGAGAAGCGCTGCGCCCCTCCCCTGGGCCCACCCCAAGGAGAGGGCCCAGGAGAAAGGCGCACTCAGTACTGACTGTGTATAAGGCCAGAAATGATATTGATCTACGGCCGAGAGTCGGTTCAGTACTGGGTATGTATTGGGTCGACTTAGAAAGCTTTTTTCTCGAGCGGCGCCAGAGGTAACGACCGCGGCCGAAAGCAACACGCCGCGAGGGGACTTAAAAAGCTTTTTGCTCGAGCGGCGCCGGAGGTAACAACCGCGGCGCGGAAGCAACACGCCGCGAGACGACTTGGAGAAATTCTCGCTCGCGCGGCGTCGGAGGTAACGACCGCGGCACGGAAGCAACACGCCGCGAGGGGACTTAGCTTTTTGCTCGAGCGGCGCCGGAGGTAACGACTGCGGCGCGGAAGCAACACGCCGCGAGAAGACTTGGAGAAATTCTCGCTCGCGCGGCGTCGGAGGTAACGACCGCGGCACGGAAGCAACATGCCGCGAAGAGACTTGAAGAAATTCTTGCTCGCGCGGCGCCGGAAGTAACGACCGCGGCGCGAAAGCAACATGCCGCGAGGAGACTTGAAGAAATTCTTGCTTGCGCGGCGTCGGAGGTAACGACCGCGGCCGAAAGCAACACGCCGCGAGAGGACTTAGAAAGCTTTTTGCTCGAACGGCGCCGGAGGTAACGACCACGACGCGAAAGCAACATGCCGCGAGGGGACTTGGAAAAACTCTCGTTTGAGCGGCGCCGGAGGTAACGACCGCGGCCGAAAGCAACACGCCGCGAGGGGACTTAGAAAGCTTTTTGCTCGAGCGGCGCCGGAAGTAACGACCGCGGCGCGGAAGCAACGTGCCGCGAGGGGACTTGGAAAAATTCTCGCTCGAGCGGCGCCGGAGGTAACGACCGCGGCGCGAAAGCAACACGCCGCGAGGGGACTTGGAGAAATTCTCGCTCGCGCGGCGTCGGAGGTAACGACCGCGGCACGGAAGCAACATGCCGCGAGGAGACTTGAAGAAATTCTTGCTCGCGCGGCGCCGGAAGTAACGACCGCGGCGCGGAAGCAACATGCCGCGAGGAGACTTGAAGAAATTCTTGCTTGCGCGGCGTCGGAGGTAACGACCGCGGCCGAAAGCAACACGCCGCGAGAGGACTTAGAAAGCTTTTTGCTCAAACGGCGCCGGAGGTAACGACCACGATGCGAAAGCAACATGCCGCGAGGGGACTTGGAAAAACTCTCGTTTGAGCGGCGCCGGAGGTAACGACCGCGGCCGAAAGCAACACGCCGCGAGGGACTTAGAAAGCTTTTTGCTCGAGCGGCGCCGGAAGTAACGACCGCGGCGCGGAAGCAACGTGCCGCGAGGGAACTTGAAGAAATTCTTGCTCGCGCGGCGTCGGAGGTAATGACCGCGGCCGAAAGCAACACGCCGCGAGAGGACTTAGAAAGCTTTTTGCTCGAGCGGCGCCGGAAGTAACGACCGCGGCGCGGAAGCAACGTGCCGCGAGGGGACTTGGAAAAATTCTCGCTCGAGCGGCGCCGGAGGTAACGACCGCGGCGCGGAAGCAACACGCCGCGAGGGGACTTGAAGAAATTCTTGCTCGCGCGGCGTCGGAGGTAACGACCGCGGCGCGGAAGCAACACGCCGCGAGGGGACTTGGAGAAATTCTCGCTCGCGCGGCGTCGGAGATAACGACCGCGCCGCGGAAGCAACATGCCGCGAGGAGACTTGAAGAAATTCTTGCTTGCGCGGCGTCGGAGGTAACGACCGCGGCCGAAAGCAACACGCCGCAAGGGGACTTAGAAAGCTTTTTGCTCGAGCAGCGCCGGAGGTAACGACCGCGGCGCGGAAGCAACATGCCGCGAAGGGACTTGGAAAAATTCTCGCTCGAGCGGCGCCGGAGGTAACTGTAACCGTACGGAGGCCCGATCTAACCCCTTTTCCGCGTTATCATGTGTTTCCGACACGGTCGCCACTCGATTTTATTCTCAGAAACCGAAAAAGAATTACAATTATTATTCAAACCTTTCGATGCCCTCGCTGATTCCTCTGTTCCCCTTTTCTGTTTCAGGTCGCCTCGTCGCCGTTGGATCTAGGATCGTCGCTGGACTGAGTGCCTCGGACCTCTCTCGGACTGCAGCTGTGCACCGCTGACTGTGTCGCCGGACCTTCGCTCGTACGTCGCCTCTGGATCTCCCCGAACGGACTCAGAATCGCCAACAGGTGGGTATTGGAGAATAGGTAAGTGTATCGGTATAGGTAGGTTTCCCGCACACGAGTAATATTCAAGACCAATATTTCTTTTAATCGGTAAAATAAATTTTATTTTACTTAGTTTTCAGATAATACAGTTATGTGATGTACTCGCGGGTTGAATTGATTTTACGCGTCTACCGCGGGACGTTCCACGCCTAAGTTCTCGCAATGTGACTATTTCGACTACTCCGAGATAATAGAGTGACTTCTCTCCACGGTGGCTAGGCGCGAACTCCTCGACCACACGACCGTTCTCTACCGTGTCTCGGCGTGGACTCCTCGACTCCCCTTCCCGAGTTCGGCTCCCAATCCTCGGGTCGGTATCCCTTCTCGCACGGACACGCCTCTTTCCATTTGCCCGGGGTGTGCCCATCGCCCATACGCTCGCAGTATCGGTCGCTTCCGCGTTCCAGGGCTCGTGCCAGATGTTCCCTATTCTTTTCATACTCCTTATTTTCGCGGAGCTGGCGCGCAAACAATTTCTTTTTCGCATTCCTTCGCCATTGTTCGATCTTACGTGTCGTTTCACCTGCCGT
This sequence comes from Temnothorax unifasciatus, assembly GCA_030770225.1. Classification (NCBI taxonomy): domain Eukaryota; kingdom Metazoa; phylum Arthropoda; class Insecta; order Hymenoptera; family Formicidae; genus Temnothorax; species Temnothorax unifasciatus. The sequence continues at coordinate 82,341 of JASTWK010000391.1, forward strand.
ATTCATCTATTGTTACTTATTCTGTATATCTTCACGTACTGTTGTTCGTGATTACGGAAGGTGACACTCTGCGTTTACATCAATCGATTTCACATACCGTTTTACTAGCTACGCGCTCCGCACACTCGGGTCCGCTACGTCCCCTATGGTACCCTGTACTTCTCTTAGCCGTGACCCTTTGCAATGGGGTTTTGCAATACCACTAGCCTATGACCCTGGCAGTTCGCCTGCCACACGACCCGGTGCTCGGACCACGCTGTCCCGGTTTTCCGCGTACCGTGGTTTCTCATTCCACGTACCCACGCGGCCGATGTTTTCGGTTTGCCCCTTAATTACTTAGGTGACCCTCCGCACGCACTTCCGTACCCACGCGCGCTTCGCCGCATCGCCGGATCCGCAGATACCCGGACCATCTTATGCCCGGCTCACGATTATTCCCTTAGCGCGAGTTCGGGTGACTTGATTGCCACCCGGTATGCATCGCGCTCCGTTACTCAACACACACGGTGACCGATACTTCGCGCCTCGATAGTAGTCTCGATTTTCCGGAACCACTCGCTCGATATGGCGACCGTTGGTCGCCTCCGCTTCCCGACGCTCGTTCTGCCGCGGTCATAAGGGTTTTACTTTGATTTACCGCTCAGTTGCTCTAAATCGCTGACCACCCGTTGCGCGCGGGTGCTCACTCGCTCGCTGCGGTACTCAGTCACTCGTTGTTGTCGGCGGGACTTTAACTCCGTTCGCGCGCCTTCGCACGGCGCGCCTTAAGGCCGTTTTACACCGCCCGTTATTTTACCTTAACGGCGTTGGTACTCGTGCAACGTGATCCGTCACTTTTAGCTCTACCTTTTTTTTCCGCGCGACGCATCCTCGTTACTCCGTAAACCCCTTTACCGTTCATCGCGCCCGTTGACCTCTCTGGACCTTAATCCCGGTACCAAATAATTTTACAGGGTAGTTATGATATTCGTCCGGTTTTTTGCTCATAAACGCTTTATTCGCGTGTCACGGCTCGCTTACAGTTGTGTTCGATCGGTATGTTTGTCGGGTAACAATGCCCATTAACCTACGGCCACGCTACGCTCTTACTTCGTGGTCCTCGTTATCGTGTTGCCCCTGAAGCGAAACCCAGTGTCTCTCAACCAAATTAAATCTAAACGAAAATACGTCACGTGAGCTGAGAAACTCAAAATCAACGGAAAACAAACGGAGGGAAAAGGAAACAAAAAAAGAACCAAAATGAAATGAAATTTACACCAATTAAACTGGTCGCGTGTGCTGTCCCACCGTCTCGCACGTTTATACCGCAACCACTCTATTACTCGCGCTCGCTATTCCTAACTCTTAATTTCTAAGTTTTCGAACCATTAATCTATGCCGCAACATACTTGAATCTTACTTACTACGCAATATTTACACATGTACGCGTTTGTACCATATCGCACACGTTTGGTCGGGCTCACATGTCCTCACTGGGAGGGCTTGCCCGGCCCCTTCACAAGGTCCTTTAGTGCCGCCAGCACTGCCCTCGATGGAGCCGGCCGCTTCGCTAATCCGTGCCCGCCGGTCGTCGTCTCGGGTTTGTCCCGTGCTGGTCCTCGAACGACCACGAGGTTCTCCGCCATCGTTGGTCCTTGTTTACGGGCTGTGGCGGTTGACGCGGCTGCAGCCGTCGGCTGCATACTCCCCGTCAGCGGGGAATTGCAGCTCGATGACGATTCTCGGCTCACCTGGATAGTCGCGCCGACTGCCTCAGTTTTTTTTAAATACCGTGCGTCGCGGCGTTTGGCAAGCCTCTCGGCATGCTCAATTTGATAAACGGCGCGCGTCCTCCGGCGTGCCTGCTTTGCCGCTTCACGTTTCCCGCTGTTGTGGGTCGTCAACACCACACTCTGTTCGTGCGTGTACTGGATGTGTAGTTCGGTTGCGAAACTACTTTCGTCCCTGGTCGTGGTCCCGTCATCATCGACCTCCGACCCTGGTTGACTGGAGTCGCCGTCGTTGGTTGTTGCTGTTCCGGGTCGCTCCATGCGGTCGTTATCGCCCCTATCGTCGCCGTCATCGGCGTTGCCGTCACCGTGATCCTCGGTGCCTCCATCCTTGCCGTGTTCACCGTTATCACTGCCGCTGTCCCCGCCGTCGTCGTTGTCCTCATGCTGAAGCGTCGGCTGGCGTGGCGGTTCGCTGGACCCGTCGTTGGCATCCTCGGACCTCGTCATCGGTCCTGCTCCTTGGAGCTGCTTTCGCGCCGTTGTGGGCGCGTCGCCCAGCACATATTCTGGAGTGCCGGTCACCCTTCCGGCGTGATTATCTTCCGGTTCGGCGTTTGGCGGTTTGGCACCCGGGTCGGTCATCGAGGCGGTCACCGTCGCTTCATCCCCGTTCACGTCCATCACGACGCGGAAAGACCTCCGGTCGTTTGCGTCGGTGTACCTTGCGGACACTGCCACCATGGCGTTGGCCCGTACGATATGGTCCAGTGGGTCCGTGACGTCAATGTCGACGCATCTTCCAAAGTGTTGACCCTTGGCTTTTTCCAAATTCATTATGGTCTGGATCATGGCCTGATTTTCCACGGCCTCCTGCCGTAACGCGTCGTGGTCCGTCACATACGGGTCACTCGGCAAGTTCCTGGCGTATTCCTCGGCCAGGTGTAACATCTGGTCGAGGCGGTTGCGCTGCTCTGCCGCCACGGTATGGTTACGGATCTTACGAAGCACCGCTTCGCGTCGTTCCCGATTCTCTGTCAATTGCTTGTCCATCTTCGCACAATCGTTACGCGTGTTTCTAGCTACGTGTTGCCGCTTGAAAGCTTTACGAACGACTAACTTTCTCTCCCGGTCGCGTTTCGCGGTCGCGGTTCGCGCGCGCGCCGCGCTTTGTTTACGCTTCGCGGTACGCATTCCTTCGCGTAACAGGTGTCCCGAATGTTTCGCATTTTTCACCGTGAGTCTGTCGGTTCGCGTGACGTTCACTTTCGCGAATCTACCGCGGTGGTCTCGCCGTTTCTTTAACGCGCGCACCTTTGCCCGCCACTTGCGCGTTTTCGGGTTTCTCGGTTCGCGTCTTTTAGGAATCTCGGCCGTATTCGCGCACTCACTCCCCGTCATTGCCGAATCTATGACCACTTCTATCGCACTCGTTGCCGAATTATGCGCGTAGTCAACCGTCGTTTCGCGTCTAACCGCGAATTTCACTAATTCTTCCTTTTCTTCTTCTTTCAGGTCGTCGTGGGATCTCGCTTCCTCTCCTTGGATGGATTCGCCGTCGCCGCCGTCGTCGCTGTCGTCGTTGTCTTGGTCGTCGTGGGATTCTTCCAGCTGCTCGCTCACCGGGGTACTCCGTTTCTCCTTACAGTCTTTATACTAATTTGTCTCTCGTCCTTCAGGCTGCTGTGAATTCGGAGTCCTTGGTAGAAGTCTTCGTAGTCTACGGTGGTTGCGTCGCTGTCGCTCTCAGCCTTCCACATCACGTTCAATCGTGCCGATTGTTCCTCCGTGTCGGAGGTCTCGACAACGTCGTCGTGCAATGGCTCGTTTTCCGCTCCTTCGTCGTCGGATGATCGTAACACCCTATCCAAGATTGCTCTCCAGCTTTCTTCCGTTCCCCTCCTTCGGTCTTCGTCAGGCTCGGGATCCGTCTGATCGCTGATCTCTACGATATCGTCTTCGTCCTGATTTATACCTCGGTTTTCTTCGTCGGACGATCGAATCTCTATAATTTCGTCCGTCATACGCGGTCGGTTTCTGATTCGGACAATCTGTCGCGCCGGACCGTCGTCCACGTCACTCTCCGTTTCGGATGGTGCGTAGCTCGCGTCTCTCTCGCGTTCCGCCGGCCTATTACCTCTCCTTGGCGTTTCGTCGTCGTCGCGAGCCGCTTCTTCCCCACCATCGTCGTTCCAGAGTTCGTCACGTCTGTTTTCTTCATCTCGCTCTTCCTCGTCGCTGAACCGATCAGTGACGTACGCGTCTGCGGGCTCGCCCTCGTCGCTGTCGCCATCGTCGTCGGAACGCGTTCGTTTGTCATCGAACTCCCCGTCATTCTGCACTCGGTCATACCTCTCGTGACGTTCGTCACCGTCGTCATCGTCGTCAATCTCCTCGTTCGCCCCTCGCAATTGTGCCTCTCGATGGGGTTTGATTTGCCTCGCGTTGAAGACACCGATGGTCTGTCCATCGAGGTCCTCCACCAGATAGGCGTTCGGTCGAACGATCCGTTGAACTCGGTACGGCCCCTCGTACACCAGACGGATTTTTCTCGTCAATCTCCGACAGGCTTCTGGTCTGCGGTTTAGTTTTACCCAGATTCGCTGTCCTTCGTGATATATGGCCGTCCCGTGCTTGTCGGCCTGGACTTTCCGCCTTCGAGCCATTTCTGCGAGTCGTTGCCTCGCTCGCTCGACTTTCTCGGCCCACCGTTGTCGCTCCTCCGGATCTTCTCGAGGAATCAGCGCGGAATGTATCGCGCTCAAATGCCCGTTATGACCGCTGTTCAACTCTACCGGGGTGAAGCCGTGGGACGCGTGTCGAGTGTGATTGATCACCTCCTCCGCACGGTCTATTATTCGATGCCACGCGTGCCGCCGCTGGCTCGCGTACGCGCGTAAAATGCGCCCTAATTCGCGCATCACGCGTTCGACTGGATTTGACTGGGGATTGTACGGGGACGTTCGCCTGACCGCGAAACCTTTTTTGGTGGCGAATTCTCGCCATCGCTCGGCCAAGAATTGGCCCCCGTTGTCCGTTAGGATGGTGCCCGGTATTCCTATGTCGCAAAAAAATCGATCCTCCAAATTTTGCACGATCGTATCAAGTCGTTGGTCCTTCATTGGAAATAATTTCACGAATTTGGAGAATTGATCCATCACTACCAATACATACTTGTAACCGTGGTGCGTAGCTGGTAGCGGACCGAATATGTCCAACGACAATATCTCTCCCGGTGCTTCCGGTAGTTGGTAATACTCGGTACCCACCGTCGCTCGCGTATAATACTTTGTCGCCTGACAGGTCTCGCACGACGCCACCACGTCGCGGGAAATTTGCTCGAAATTTGACCCGTCGAAATAACGCTTGAGAAAATCGCTAATTTTATCGGTGCCGAAGTGTATCAACAATTGATGCGTGATTCACCAGGCTACCCCGCGCGGTAGCGCGATCCTTTCGCCTTCCTCGCCCCTAATCCGTACAAGTCCGTCGCGCTTGTACACGATCTCCGGATGGTTTCGCATCGCGTCTCGCAACGTCTCGTCCGCGTCCTGCGCTTCACGGATAACGCCGATCCACGCTCGCGTATCGTTGCCTGATTCACGTCGCGTATCAACGCGATTCTCTTAATCTCGCCGGTCGCCTCCGTGCTCGTGGCTTTTCGCGAAAGTGCATCCGCGATCTCGTTGTCGCGCCCTGGCAAATGCACTATGTCTACGTCAAATTCCTGTAGGAACGCGAACCAACGTGCGATCCTACCGTTGTTCTGTACGCAGGTACTGAGAAATTTCAACGCTTGATGATCGGTATGCACACGCACGTGTCGCCCGAGCAACAACGTGTGCCATTTCTTCAGTGCCCATAGGAGAGCCAAACACTCGAGTTCGGTGACGGTGTAATTCACCTCGGCTCCCTTTAAACTACGACTCGCATAACCGATCGTCTGTTGCGTCTCCATTTCCGCGTTCGGTTGATACTGGTATAATCGCGCACCCAGACCCGTTCGTGCCGCGTCCACGTAAATACCGTATTTCGCGTCGGGCCCGAACAGATTCAGATCTGGCGCATCGCGGAATGCCCGCTTGATCTCGTTGAACGCGCTCTGCCTCTCCGTCGTCCATTCGAATTTCTGGCCTTTTCGCAGTAGTTTCTCCAACGGTTTGGTCATAAGCGCCAAGTTTTTTATAAAACGTCGGTCCCAATTTACGAGCCCTAAGAACGACTGAATTTGCTTCTTAAATTGTTGCGCGGTCTCTCGAAATTCGCGATCGCGTCTCTCGTCTCCTGGTTTATCTCCGCTTTTACCTCGTTGAACGTATGCCCTAAGAATTTGATTTCCTCTCGTAGGAATTCGCATTTGTCGCGATTCAGTCGAAATCCGGCCTTCTCCAATTTCGACAATACCCATTCCATGTGCATCAGATGTTCCTCCAACGAGTCCGACGCTATCAATACGTCGTCCAGATATACCAGTAGAAAGTCTTGATCGCCCAGTGCCTCGTGCATCGCTCGCGTGAATGACGCCCCTGACGTCTTTAGTCCGAACGGCATGCGTTGGAACACGTATGTACGTTTGTCCGTCGAAAAGAAATCCGGCGTACTGCATGGATTCCTTCGTTAATGGAATTTTCCAGAATGCATTGCTTACGCCCAGCGTGGAGAAATATTTCTTCTTTCCGATGCGTCGAAAGATTTCCTCTATCGTCGGCGGTTGCGCGTGGTCGTTCGCCATATTTTTATTTATTTCGCGAGCGTCCAAGCACAAACGAATATCGCCGTTCTTTTTAATCACCACTACCAGTGGATTCACGTATTGGGTGGCTTGTTTGCGTACGATGCCCTTTCTCTCTCATTCTCGATAGTGTCTAACATATCGATCATGTCGCTTACGGATTTGACCACTGACGGTCTCAATTCTCGCGCTACGTCCGCGTCGAAATGCTCTCGCACCGTTTGGACAATATCTTCGTCCGTCATAGGCGGCAACAATAATGTTTTCGCTTGGCGCGCCACGCCCAAAACGTACTCCACCATCGACATTTGCTCTTCATTCGCTCGATACTTTCCGAAGTATACGCGCTGCCTGAATCGCATTTGCGCCTGACATCCCCAATACGTCCGTACGAACGATCGTTTTAGCTCGTGTATGTCGTCGACTTGTTGAAGCTCGCACCATTGACTAACCGCACCTTACTTGAATCTTACTTACTACGCAATATTTACACATGTACGCGTTCGTACCATATCGCACACATTCGGTCGGGCTCACATGTCCTCACTGGGAGGGCTTGCCCGGCCCCTTCGCAAGGTCCTTTAGTGCCGCCAGCACTGCCCTCGATAGAGCCGGCTGCTTCGCTGATCCGTGCCCGCCGGTCGTCGTCTCGGGTTTGTCCCGTGCTGGTCCTCGAACGACCACGAGGTTCTCCGCCACCGTTCGTCCTTGTTTACGGGCTGTGGCGGTTGATGCGGCTGCAGCCGTCGGCTGCAGTAACGACCGCGGCCGAAAGCAACACGCCGCGAGGGGACTTGGAGAAATTCTCGCTCGCGCGGCGTCGGAGATAACGACCGCGACGCGGAAGCAACATGCCGCGAGGAGACTTGAAGAAATTCTTGCTCGCGCGGCGTCGGAGGTAACGACCGCGGCCGAAAGCAACACGCCGCGAGGGGACTTAGAAAGCTTTTTGCTCGAGCGGCGCCGGAAGTAACGACCGCGGCGCGGAAGCAACATGCCGCGAGGGGACTTGGAAAAATTCTCGCTTGAGCGGCGCCGGAGGTAACGACCGCGGCCGAAAGCAACACGCCGCAGAGGAACTTTTCGCTAGAGCTCACGCCGGAGGTAACGACCGCGTTTGTGCCTCTCAATTATAAGTATTTTGAATAACGGTGTCATTCGTTTCGCTACGCGTCAGCCTGGCGACTCGTCGACTCCCGAGGCCGGCTGCCGGATTTCTCGTACGGTAATCGAATTCGCGTCGTCGTCGCTTTCAGCGGTCAAGTCCCGATGGTCTCGATATTTCGCCTCCGGCGCCCGTAAGCGGCCGTGCGTAAGACCGTGCGTCGCCGACCGCACGGCCGGCCGGTTGGGTACTATAAGAGGTTCGGTGTGCTTGGCGAGCCGGGCGACAAGAGCCATACGTACGGACGTGCGAACATCGTTTTCCGTTCGCTCGCGCTCGTAGTCGATCGCCTACGGTCACTATAGTGTAACTTGTACGAATACAGCATTGCCACGAGTCGGTGTCGAAAGACCAAATGGCTCATATGTGGCGCGCACGTGTAGTGTTGGCCGCGCGATCTTCTCTCGTTCTTAGACGAACGTGACTGTGGATGTATCGTCGCGCTTACCGAACATTTATTTGTATTTTTATTTGTATTTTTACTATAAAAAATTGCAGAATTATGTAAAAAAAAATTATCAACAAGTGTATATTTTCATGATATCTACTTGAAATATGAGGGTGGACTATTTGGTTATGGACCTTTTGGGACATATATGTATTTTAAACTATATATATTCCGAAAAGTCTATGATCCTTATATTTCCTCACCAATTGCAACCAATCTTGGTAATCGCTGATCCTGGTCTTATTCAAATGGTGTTAATAAAAGAATTAATCCGACAGCAACGTTCGTTTAATACGAATTAGCTCATCATCAAGATATACAAGACAAAGTTCACAAGGAAATCGACGAAACGTTGGCAAGGACTGGTGATTTGACATATGACGCTGTGAATGAAATGACCTTCGACACATTTCGTTCATAGCATCATATGTCAGATCACCAGTTTATTAGGGTTTGCCAACGTATTTTATCTTCACAAAGTAAGAGGACTTGGGCGCCGTACGGATTTGTCCCAGTGAAAGCCACACGCCGCGAGGGAACTTAGAAAATTTTCACCGGGCGGCGCCGGAGGTAACGGCCGCAACCGAAAGCAACACGCAGCGAGGGGACTTTTCGCTAGAGCCCACGCCGGAGGTAACGACCGCGTTTGTGCTTCTCGATTACAAGTACTCCGAATAACGGTGTCATTTGTCTCGCTACGCGTCAGCCTGGCGTCTCGTCGACCCCCGAGGCCGGCTGCCGGATTTTCCGCACGGTAATCGAATTCGCGTCGTCGCTCTCAGCGGTCAAGTCCCGATGGTCTCGATATTTCGCCTCTGGCGCTCGTAAGCGGCCGTGCGTGCGTCGCATACCGCTCGGCCGGCCGGTTGGGTACTATAAGAATTTTGGTGCGCTCGGCGAGCCGAGCGACACGAGCGATACGTACAGACGTGCGAACGCGTTTCACTCGTCTATATTGTACATTGCAAGAGCTGTTGGAGCAATCCGATCGACTGAATTCGAGGGAAGAATTCAGTGCGTGAGAGCAGCGATTCGATCAATTTTTCGAAGTGCTGGAAGAACAAAGCCGAAATATATTCCAGTCAAATTAGATCAAAATATAGCGAATAGAAAATATAACCGATAAAAAGCTATTTGGTGGAGATCTTTATCTCGGCATACTATTGAACATACTAAAAGTCCGGACCCTCTATCTGCAGGGTTTGATTTGCCATCTTAAAAAAGGTGCTCCAATTCAGTTTTTCCCTCATATCTCGATCGGTAATCGTTAATTCTATCGTAATGAAGGTTATTATAAAAAATAAAGCTTATTAAGTTCTCTATAAAAAAGGTCCAATACATTTTTTTCATATATTTAATAGTTTTTCTGTAATACACTGTTGAATATATTGATATTTGTATTTTGTCTCACGCTGTCATAAAAATCAGACTCTTGGTGTAGAATTTGTAAGAAAGAATATAAATAGACAAAAAATATTAAATGTGTGCGTGATATTTCTCATACATATGAAAATTTGGCAACTCTTACTATTTAAAATTGTTGTACACGACTAGTACTGGGGGTAGCGTCATCTACAAGATTCTTCTGAGCCGTTTCCTGAGGTTGTGCATCTGCAGGGCTATGATCATCATCTCGATCTTCAACATCGATTACGAAGAAATCGTTCTCGTCAAGCTTCCAATGCTTGACAGCTGAAGCTTCCAATAATTCTACCTCATTATATGATGCGCTGAAGTCCAAGCTAGATAGTAACGTCATTATATTTTTAGAGCCAAATTTCCGGTATAAAAAAGCAGCAACGCTGATTAAAAGTGGTGACAAGAAAGATCTTGGCCTGGTCGCCAACATAATAGCGTGCGCTATTGAAATGCATTTTTGTTCGAGCTGCTGCGATTGGCATTTTCTTTCTTTAGCTATAACGTTTTCCAGAAAAATATTGAGGGATTTTGGTATGTAGTCTTTTACATCTGTCAAAAAATCATCGCTTGAAGGATATGCAGACGTGTCGTTGATTTGTGAGCGAATATCTTCTCGAATTATGGCTGCAGCTGTAGTGACTACTCGAAAGCGTTCATCGACTTTCTTCCGTTCTTAAGAAAACTAAAAGAAAAATACGGTGACGAGATTGTTATAGCGACAAATAAGAAGATTACTACTATATGTTTTCAAAACAAAAGATATACAATTTTGTCGAGTTATTGGTATGAACGAAAGAAAGTCGATGGACGGAAAGAACGCCTTCAAGTAGTCCCTGCAGCTACAGCCATAATTCGGCACCTTACTATCTAGCTTGGGCTTCAGCGCATCATATAATGAGGTACAATTATTGGAAGCTTCAGCTGTCAAGCATTGGAAGCTTGACGAAAACGATTTCTTCGTAATCGATGTTGAAGATCGAGATAATGATCATAGATCCTGCAGATTCACAACCTCAGAAAACGGCTCAGAAGAATCTTGTAGACGACGCTACCCTCAATACTAGTCGTGTACAATAATTTTAAATGGTAAGAGTTGCCAAATTTTCATATGTACGAGAAATATTACGCACACATTTTTTGTCTATTTATATTTTTTCTTACAAATTCTACACTGAGAGTCTAATTTTCATGACTAATTTTTATGATTTTTATGTGAGACAAAATACAAATATCCATATATTCAACAGTGTATTACAGAAAAACTATTAAAGGAATGAAAAAAATGTATTGAACCTTTTTTATAGAGAATTTAATAAGCCTAATTTTTTATAATAACCTTTATTACGATAAGGTCAACGATTACCGAGATATGAAAAAAAAACTGAATTGGAGCACCTTTTTTTCAAGATGACGGATCGAGCCCTGCAGATAGAGGTCCGGACTTTTAGTATGTTCAATAGTATGCCGAGATAAAGGTCTCCAACAATTTACAGCTTTTTACCGGTTATTTTTTCTATTTTTGCTCATTTGACTAGACTAATAAACGGTCTCAATTATTCATCGGCAACCGACAGTGGTTGGTGGCTCAAATCGCGCTAATCGAAACTTTAAAAGATTCGGTACGTCAACGTTTTGTGCATGTGGGTGCCGGATACAGTGCGAGTGAGACAAGACTCAGATGGTGTGAGATAGATACGGCTGTCGAAAGTCGTATATTGACTGGTGCGGTAATCAATACCGATCACATCGAACCGCGACAATTTCTCAAAGATGCGAAAGACATTATATTTAATCGTGTGCGGAACGTCATACAACAACATGACAGTGTAAAGATAAACACAATGTTCAACGGCGAGTTTGTTGCGGGTGATAAACGTGCGAATAAAAGTATCAATACGAGAAACTGTGAACTCCTTCGTGAGTCCGAAGATTTGCAAGAGTGGTATGAGGATCGCGTTATCGAGCCTACTTTAGCATTGCTGGAGGAATTCCAGGAACGCGATAGCGGGTGGGCGTTGTCACGTATACTTAATTTAACGTTAAATATAAACAAATATAATCCATTGCGCGCGGGGTGTTTCGTGAAATTACCGGAAGAAATTAAATTAAAGAGAGCGGTCATCAACGTGCAATCAACGGACAATGCATGTTTCGCATGGTCAGTGGTGGCTGCTCTGCATCCAGTCAAGAGTCATACATATAGAAAATCTTCGTACCCTCATTATGAAACAGTATTAAATTTACAAGGCAAATTATAAAATTTGAAAATCAAGGATCAACATACAATCTTACCAATACGGCTCACCGACCGAAAAATAAACAACAAACATAAATTTATTGTACGTGGAAGACCCGCGAGATGCCAACGTTATAGGACATTTTGCCTGAATAAAAAATTTATCACGCCTCGCAGATTAATAAGAATGGACACATAAAATACTTCTGCGTTCGGTGAGTTAATTTTTATTCTATGATATTTCATATTTTTGTATGGAAAATAATAAATTATTCTTTTTTGCAGATGTCTACACTATTTTAGTTGGAGCAAAAAATTGGTAGCCCATGGCGTAGACTACAAGAAATTAAACCACTGTACCATCCAGCTGCCAAGTGAGGATACATAGATTATATATAATTATACAGGGTGTCAGAAATAAAAGTACCCAGCCGAATGTCTGGGGTAGATTGGGTCAAACTGAAGAGAAAAGTCCTGTACCAAAAATTCGCAATAGTTGCAAAATTCGTAATAGTTAACGAGTTATTAATTGAAACGTCTAAGCGAATGAGCGCACAAGGAGCGATAGAGGCGGGTCTCGGCTGGCACGCCCGGCGCGCGGTAAGCGGTGATGGGTGCGCGGCGCGCGATGAGTGGCGAGCGACAGATGACATACACTGCGGCGAAAAAGTATTAGAACCAGCACACGTAGGTACATACACACATACATACACACATGCACACGGACATTTTGTACAAAAGTAATTTTTCGACGTTTTAGAACATTGTAAACACTTTGCAAAAAATACTTGATGTTCGCGATCGAACAAAAACCAGCGTCTTAAATATAGCGAATTAAAGAAAATTATTTTTTTAAACAATTTTGGTCAAATTCTGCCTTTCAATGTAAAGTCGGCTAAATTCTATGTAAGGATAGATTCGTTCACCGAAATACCCGTATATTTCCTGGTAAACTTGAAGGGCAGAAAAACAGAGCTCAAATGTTGCCTATACTGACTTCGCTCCTTTTGTCTCGGGAACTCGGTGCGCAAAGCATATCCCGAGGCATATCCCGGGGACAAAGCGAGCGAGCGACATTTCAAAACAGCTGATCGGTGGCCGGCCTCGAGTTCAGAGTGACATTCGTCAATACGAATTTCTCGAGACATCGACAGCTGATTGACTCAGCTGATTTTTCGGCTCGTTACCGGGGGTCCGGAGGATTCGAGAAAATTTTGAAGTCGTGGGAATAAGACCCCGGACCTTCGCGCGCGAGCCCGCAATCGACGAAAGTTTCCCGGAGAACGCGTATCGAATAAAGTCACTCGTATATACGTTGCTTACGATTATCGTGTGCTTATACAACAACGCGCGGGGATAGCCGTCGTTCGCGAAACCATTTGTCCGTAGCTCGCGGCATAGAGACACTGTATATATTGTAAATACTGTACATAATTTCATTATATAAACATTTTCTCACAACATAAGACTTTATTATTTAAATCGAAATTTCTTCCTACTTGCGACTCTTTCGAACAATCGCGTCCACTTAAAAACATTTTTTTTTTCACGAAAACAAAGCTTCCTCTATAGCAATAAACATTAAATAAATATTTTCTCTAAATCATTAGTTCAAACAAATAATTAATGTAAAATAAATATTTAATAAATCTTAAAAAAATATTTTTTTACAATAAATTGTACAATGTATAATTAATGAAAAATAAATTTTAAAAGAACATTTAAAAAATATCATCTGCTACCTGGGTGTGCTCCCAATGTTACCCCCTACTTACTGTTGACGTAGTTCTACGTCAATAAATTGTTTATACAATTTATTCAAAGATTGTGTAATTTTGTGATAATTGAGATAATCCAATCATTCCAATACGGAATTACTTTCCTTTTTCAGGTATTAATCGGTCTGCATGTTGAAATCAATAACGCACTGCGTATGTATTCCTGTATATTTTTTAATTGAAATTTTTAAATGCCAATTATCTCTATTTTACAATACAATTTTCCATTTTGAGCTCTCTTAATTATTATTTATTTCATCAACATTTACGTAAGAATTATGAAGAAAACTGCGATAAAAACGATAATTATATCTGACAAATATATTAAGTATTAGTACATTTCCATAACTGCAGTATAGGCATCAAATAATTAGGTATTTGATTAACGAAACACAGTTTTATTTATTAATTTTATAAGACGTTAGTTATTTCAATGCAAAGAAGATGCGAATACTTATCGGAAAGATGCCAACACTGTGAAATAGGACATTGACGTCTGCACTATCTAAAAAAATAAGATATTATAAAACTTACAATACTTAATTAAATTGTATATATATATATATAAGATATTAATTAATTAATTAATTAATTAATTAATTAAATTTTTGTTTTATTATTTGTACCGTACAAAAGTTCTCCAGCGACATTACGAATAGTTTTCCAGCCATTATCTTGCACGGTATACGGCTTCTTATCAAGATCAGTACAATGTCCTTCTGTATCTGGACAGGCATATTATACCAGAAGCATGAATACCTGCAAATCTAACGCTTTTAATATCCGATGCGTCCGCAACAATTGCGCTCCGATCACTCACGTTGATCCGTGAACGTTCGAGCTTTGGTCCAATAGATATTGCGCCATTAAGCTAAGAAAAAACAAGTGAGTCAGTTGGCCACATATGAACATAACGCACGTTGCCATCACGTCCCATTGGAATAGCCTGCTCACTAACTAAAAGAGAAAAGAAAGAAAAGTGAGGTGTTCGATCGCTGTAATTTCCATCTTCATTCAGACTTACTTGAACTGCAGTGATACTTATGATGAATAGGTTTAAGCCTAATAAGACGAGGAAACACCACGTATAAATGCAGTGCAATAGTTGCACACAACTGATTAACAAAGAGATTGTTTAAGATATATTTATGAAATCTAAAGTAACGTCGTATCTCTCAAAAATATATTTTATAATTATTATATTTTAATTCCATCAAGATTATGATTGTATACAGTGTTTCTTATTAAATGTGTTTTACTTCAGCTCGAATCTTTAATCAATTTTTTTCTCTCTACGGAAAGGAGATACGTTTAGCAAGGAACGTTCTGTATATGAGTATATTATATATTTTACCAACTGTATTGCTCTTTGATGATTAATGACGCATTCTCTCACGACAGCAGCTTGCTCTTTTAATCTTAGTTGTCGATCTTTATATTTTACGTAGCATTCAACATTATAATTATGATTCTCGAGAGATTGCATGGTGTGCTTTTTTATCGAATCGGCAAGGTGCTCCAATTTGTGTCTGCAGGTCAAACGATTATTTCATCTTCCATGCGTGGATATTCTACAGGATGTCTGGTTATTACCGTTAGATGAGCTTATTATTTTCTTAAATAACGTTTGTTTTCTTTACAATTGCTTAAAATTCCGATCAAATTTTTAATCTTGCAGAAAAGCTTATTTTTTTTATTAAAATCAAATTTTGATTTTTTTAAATTATTTTATTTTAATTTTTTTAAATTATTTTAAGAAGACAATTTAATATCTTCAGCGAGCTATAGCTCTCTCAGATCATTACGAATTGTCGGTTGCGGAGTAAAATGCGGAATCTATAGCCGTTTTCACTTACAATTAGTTGCAAACGAACAGATACTTATATCTCTGACGCTTACCTTACTATCGCAAACAGGCAGCAACTGTGAACGGTAAGCGTAACGTACATCAGATCGGCGCCAATGATATTTAATACAGTCGCTGTTGTCGTCGTACTACTGTGCAGCCACAACCATAGCCAGTGGGTCTGAACGTCAATCCCGTAATCAACGTCGTAGGCTAAGCTTCTCGCGCGCGTGCCGTTGTGGGGTAAGATGATGTCCAGTATCGGCGAGATCGCCGGTGTCATGATAAAGCACATGAGTGCGTTACACAGCATAGCTGAAAAGGCAAATATAACAATATACATACACGCTCGCTACGCCCGGCGCGACGCGACAACCCTTCATACTTGAGTAAATGATGCACAACGTTCTCCCCTTCGACGTGTAATTCACTAAAATCTCATACTCCTTCGCCGTCGGATTTATTTTCCAGTCCATTTCGATCTGGCGCAGTAACTCTTTCACCTGAAAACGGCATTTTGTGAAGAGACGCGCGGCTTTAATCGGGAATAATGTATTTGCGTGAATTTCATTCACACACACACGCTCCGCGCCACGATCGAACGACTAAAGATAACGTGCAAAATGATAACGTCGTAATTAGTAACCTGCGATTCACATCGTACGCTGGTCACTACTTTAGTCATGCTCACTAAAATACCCACGATAGGAGGTATACACATGCACACGGTGTCTATGTCCTTCCCCCACACGTCGTACAATCTCTTCACCTATACATAAAAAATACGAACGATAAAGTCAAGTATTTTTTTATTCCAGAAGTTGACACTGTCTACTACCGTGAAATTAACTTGCACGGAATTTCGACGACCTTTCTCAGTATGTATTAAAATACTTTTCAATACAAAATGCTTCCTTTACCTGAGGCGGAAAAAATGTGAACATTACGAACATGCTGACCGATGGGATGATCTTTTTTCTAAGCTGCGACTGATATGGCCATATACCGACCATCGACGCAAACAGTTTAGTTATATAATAGCGTGTGTCGAACAACGCATTCATGTTAATCTGCCAACGTACTGGAAATTTGTGGGGGAAAAATTGTACGAAGGGGGACGCTTCGACGAGAGGGAGGAGGAACGGAGCTGTTAGTCGCACAGACGAATCATCAATAGACAATACGTATTTGTCCCCGTCGCGTCACGTTGACAAGCTATACTTAACGAAATTACATGATCCGAAATATGAATTTTTCATGCTCTAACAAGGTAGCAAGGTAAAAAAAGAGAAAGGAGAAGCGGATAAAAAATATATAGCCAGAGTAGACATGTCTAATATGTAGCCAGAAGAATAAAATTAATTCTGAGAAATTTAAGAAAGAAATGTTAATTCTGGAGAGGCCACGCGCAGTTCAGTTTTCGATACAAGAGAGCAGATTACGCAATATGCGGCGGTGATAAAGTGTATTAAAAGTCTATTAGTCACTTCTCTTATCATTTATGTCAATTTCTTTCATATTTTAAAAGATCAAAATTTAGATGTTACACGCGTTAGAATTTCTTGCAGGATTTTTAACAAATATACGTCTCACGTAAAAATGTATCGAATGGCTCAGTCTTCAATAATTCAATGTCCCAATTTTATGGATTAAATAAAATATATTTTTTAAACTGCACTACGTACATACCCAGATAGCAAGTTGCCCGCAGGTTGCTGTCAATTTGCTTAAAACTGCTCTGCTAAGTTGCCTTTAATATTAAGGAAAACGGCTTCCGATTTTGCCTATTGGATTGCCACCAAAACGGTTGCCAACAGATTGTGGCAACTTTTATGGCAATAAGTATGCTACGAGCTTTCCGCTTGTTTGCGTAAGGCGTAAGGTAATCGTTGTCTGCATAAGTGCTGGTCTACAACCTTGCTTTAAAGGGTATTTAAGCTCTAAGCAGTAAGAAATTGACCAATCACAATCGAGTATTCGCCTCACATTCCATTGTGATTGGTCAATTTCTTACGGCTTAGAGCTTAAATATCCTTTAAAGCAAGGTTGTAGACCAGCACTAATGCTTTTAAGTTGCTCTAAACGAAATTACTGTTGTCCGGTGACAGCAATATGATGACAACTAAAGGGAAACTTATGCCAAACACTATTTCTTTTTTATGCCAAGGAATGCTTGGCTATCTGGGTATATACAGTACAAAATTAACTTTTTTTCCAAAAAAAAAAAGATTTAAAAAGGCGCTAAGTACACGCAATGTATGTTGTAAATCCAAAAATCCTAAATGGTAGTAGCTTTATTTCTCCCTACAACAAAATAATTCACAAAATTGCGTTACTTAACTCAACCCAAGTGATACGTATTTCAAAAAAAGATGTGAAATCTTTAAATTGCGCCAATTGCAAAGAGAATATATATATATATATATATATATATATATATATATATATATATATTGCTTTGAAAAATAATTGTTGCGCAACTACTTATAAAAAATAAAACTCAAGTGGTACGTATCTTTGTATTACCATTTAAGGGTCTTCTCATTCCAACCCAAGTTTTAATTCTTTTTAACAAAATTATAATATTACAAAGAATCATTTTAATCACAAAAAAATAACAGTAGGCGGTAGACCGGTGACAAAAGTAACAGGGTACAGTTGTAACATCGTGAATATTTCTTAAACTATAAAAGGTACGTGTGTGGGACCGCGAGGCGAGATCCGCTAGATGGAGCGGCATTTGTTCCTTAGTTCATTGCCGCCCCTTGCAGAACGTGCACGTGTGCAGGAGAAGAAGTTACTTTTTTCTTTCCTGAAGTAAGTTTTCTTACGTGCATAAAATCTAAAATATTTTTCTTTCTTTATGCCGAAGGTATAAGGTTTTATCTTTATATGTTTTAGTGATTATCTATGTTAATGATTTGCATAATACGATTGACTTTTATCCAGATATTTATGTAAAAAATTTACTTCGAATCATAAAGTATCATTAGGGGACAATTGTAACATCAATACCTGGGGACAGTTGTAGCGTTACAATTGTCCTCGCTGCTCAGGGACAACTTCAACTTAACCTAATTTCGTTTGGTTGGTCTTATTTTAGTGTTGTTTTATGGTCTTTCAGTTGAGAAAACAGTATTATTTGTTTTTGTTTGCTATAATGTAAAAAAATATTGATATTGTCATGTAACAAATTATTTTATCATTAAAGTTGCATTTTTTATAGAAAATTCGTAAGATTAATTAATTAAACCTACTAAATAACCATTATTTTGTTTATAGATGATGTGGTACAATTGTTCCCTCTGCTGTTACAATTGTCCCGGGGGTTGGGACGGTTGTAACAGTATTCCTCATATTCTTTAAACAATAATAAATTTTTTCCTAGTTACATTACTGAATTCAGCACAAGAAAATTTTGTAGTCAAATAAATTCTACATCTAAAGGTACAGGTCTTTTTTACGTAGATATTATATTTTAACTGTTATAAAATATTAAACTCAAAATGTTACTTTTGTCCCCGGTCTACCCTACAAAATAAAAATAGAAAAGAAATTTTTTGGTTGCCCCCGCAATTTTGGACAAGGGGTGTCCAATTTGACAAAAAAAAAAGATATATATTGTATATATATATATATTGCACCCGCGCTGTGTGAGCATCGCCTGGTATATCCAGCCGTAAAGCGTCTTTGGCAACGCCCGTCACCTTTGTTAAAGCAGAGAATAGTAGAAAGCATAAATACCAGACTATTCTCTGCTTTAACCAAAAGCACAAATTGTTTTCTGCTTAAATTGTGATCTTTTATATTCTTATAGCAAAACATTTTTTGAATGGGCCATGTCAAGAAAAATAAGTGAATTACTCGATTTTATTGATCACATTCAATATCGCACAACCTATAATATAGAACGGTTGTAATGGCACCGAAAGGAAGGCCAAGATATGCAGCGTATTGTGAGATTATTTCGAAAAATTAGATCGTTTGCTCGCAAAGTGCAGGATTTACTTATGAAGAAGAATAAATTATGTCATTCTACCAACTAAATGTTGTATCAAATTTAAGAACACACTTACTAAAGACATATGACATTGCTTCCGATAAAAACCATACAATACCTGACAACCTACAACAATATTACACGGACTTACCAGAATATAAAGCAAAATAATAAATGTGGTAAAATAATATCTTATATAAGCTCATTTTCACCTTTTTTTATCTATCATAGACGTATACAGTTCAGAAATTTAGATTAGGTATTTGGTTGACATTAAAATATTGCAAAAATTCGAGTCAAACATATAAAATGTTTAGTTCTTGTATGTATTCAAATCAAATAAGCTTTTTTAATAAAATCTATTTATAACAACTCAAAGGACCACGCACACAAACACGGAAATCTGGGCCCCGGTCAAATTTCTCCAAACTTTGGGATTTTTTAGCTTATGACCCCCCAATCAAAAGTCCTTATGGGCCCGAACCTCCAGGAAGTCATGTTATGGGGTATAGAAGTCGACGAAATATAAGTAGTTGAGTATACACGTTTTTATCCTTGAATTGTCTCGAATTCGAGGGGATCTATTATAATAACTAATGGGACAAAACTTCTTGAACTTGGAGAGGACTATCTGATAGTCTGGACCAATCTTGGCTATAAAGCCTAACTAGGGTCCGGTAGGGCCCAGTAAGGACCGAGCCAGGTTTTTATGATGGAAACCGTATTGTATATCTACGTACAGCTTCTTTTATAATCTTAGATAGGGGGAGTCCGGGAGACTTGATCATAGAGGAGAGTTGAACCATTTTAAATATCTTGTTCAAATTTTGAACAAACAGCTCAATCCGAGCACGTTAAAACACTTTTGTCTCACTCACTGTCGAAACGCACTACCAAGCGTCATGTTGTCACGTGCTCGGATTGAGCTCTTTGTTCAAAATTTAAACGAGATATTTGAAGTGGTTCAACTCTCCTCTATGGTCAAGTCTCCCGGACTCCCCTTATATACTTTGATGCATACTAAAAAAATGTCACAAATTATAAAACTACTGAAAAAGTATTACGAATGTATATCATGCCTTAATATTGATTTTAAGAAATTATTAGTTAAATATAATATTTCTCTATTTTAGATAATATTCAGCCAGTGAAACTCACATATTACGAGAGCTTTGTGAACAAAGATGCGTATGTGGTCGGTTAGAGAGATAACACGGCTAGCAAAATAAGTATGAAACTTAAGGATGTTCTATACCCACAGTCCCAACCAAAAGTATGCAGGAAATATTGAAAACTCTGATATTAATTCTTCAGGGATTCAAAGACAAAAAAATGTATATAAATAGTTACGCAACATCTAATAGAATGTAAAAGACGTAAATTTAGTGAATGTAAATAACTGTTACTACTATTTTTTTTCAAAAAAAAATTTTTAAAAAAAAATTGTTGTAAATCGTTTCAAATTTTGTTGCTATATTTTTGTTTGTTGATGATCTGCTTGTGTGTAAAATATTATTATATTGGTTACATTTTTTAATGTTTACACTTTTCTCTGTAAAACCCTTTGTAAAACGGATTTTCAAGAATTGCTAACTTTTTATCTAAATTGTGAATCGATTTGAAATTTGGCCCTGAACTTTGAAAGAGTATACAGAATATGATATTAAATTTTCATCAACTTCGTTACATTTTGCCTAACTATATAAAACATCCTTAAATACGCCACGTTGTCGATTATAGAAAATAATGTATGCAGAGAATACTGGCTACCCATCAACGACAAGCACATTTGCACGGCCGCAGAATTGGGACAGTTCTTTTGTCCCCAATGTGGAATTCTTGGTCCCCATCAATGTGTCGGTTGTTGTCTCGAGGTAAAACATAATCACAAGTAATAAAGTTATTGTTTATGATAATAGATAATATACTACAAAAATTGCAAGTATAAATGCAATATTCTAACGCGCAGCATAAATCATATTATATCGCGTGGTAATAAACGTCAGCAATCTGCTCTCGGGGTTCGCGTCAGTGTTCCCTAATCGCGCGTCGACGCATTCAAGTTTTCTTTGCCGCGTATTAAGTACTCGCTTGTAATTTTTCTTTATTTCTTCCGACCTTTATCTCTCCGTTTGATCTCTCATTCAACGATAAAATTCACTAGTCCGCCCTTTTCTCATGAATAATAACAACCGAGGCTCACTTATCTTTTTTATCATCGCTCAGCTAATACCGTCTCACCGGAACTATCACTTATTGTTATCCGTCTCTCTAATCATATAATAAACCGGACTGATTGTAATATTCTTTTCCGTTAATTCTCGGCTTGCCCAGATGAACCAAACTTATGTTATTTCTTCACTATCCAAAAATTACTACTGTGATTATTTACTTTTATTTTAATAAATAAACCCTATTGTTTATTAAATATCTAGCGATTTGTGTGGAATTATTTTGTGTCCGTTCAACGAATCCGCGCCGCCCTGCCTCTACCCTGCCCCTCTGCCGTTAGGTCGAGCTGGCTGGCCTCTCGTGCGACAGGTTCTCGTGGGTTCGCGTTAAAGTTATCGAGAATTTAAATTTAGTGGACGCAAGGGCATCGCGTCTGGCGCCCAACGTATTTATTTGAGAGCTGCCTGACTCGCGCGAGGGATTATCCTGAGAGGCCTATCACCTGACTCTCCTAGCGTTCCTTTGCTCCGGCCGAAAAAACCGTGACAATATATATGTAATTCTATGAAATTATGTCTTATATAAAAAAAATATGCCTTTTTATGTTAATGAAATATTTATTTATTAATTAATAAAAAATAGAATTACACGTGTGATAATTTAAACAAATCATTGTTTACGTATCTTGAAAAGCTTTTATAGAAATTAATAAATATAAATAAATATAATAAAAAATGCGTATTTGAGAAACTAAATTAATATAATAAATTAAATTATTATTATCAATTTAGTTTTTTAAACCGAATAAGTAACATTTACTTCGCCAGTCAATAATTAACACAATTGAGAATTTAATTGACTATACTGGCACTGATTATAATCGTTACCACGATTATAATCAATTAAATTCTCAATTGTGTTAGTTCTTTAAATATGCATTTTTTACTATATCTATTTATTAAATACAATGTAAGGTATTATTTGAGGCTTAGAATATAACATGTAATAGAAACTATTAAAAGTTAATACAAAATACTAAATACATATATATGGGCCCCAAATAACACCAACAGTTGTATTTATACACAGGTCTACCGTCATTGTGTAGGTATGTCTAATTGAGATCTCAAAATCTCGGATACTCGCAACTCGTGCGTTCGCGTAGAAGAGTCACGGTGCGTCTCGCTCCGCGCGTACTTGGTACTCTCTTGATATTGCAATACAGTATAATATTGCCCATCTTGTAGAACTTGTTAGCTTTTCAAAATTTGTTAAATCTATCGGGATTCTAATGTCTGGATATCTAATGTAAGTTGGCGATGACATCTTTGAATCCAGGAAGGGTAATAAGAAGTTATTTATGAACTGACAGTTCTCCACACTCTTATCTGTAATTAAACAGTTTACATTGAATTCGCATTAATATCGATACGTTAATTTATGTTCGCGTTTCATTGGAACTCATATAAGCTGTTACACAACTTTCAAGATAAGCGGTGCATTATTATTTGAAGATGTCGAATTTTATTCTTGTTCTTTCGAATATTTACTTTTAAGATTAGTATCGTTAGGCTCGTGTTCTGGAAGTAACGAAACAGACTGATGTTGCAAATAGTGTGGATTGCTATCGTATTGATGTTCATAGCCGGGTTGAACGGGGACGCCGGCAAGTGCGATACTTGCTAACGAGATTGTCACTGCTAAGAACTGGAATAATTAAGAAAACTTTAAGCAGATTATTCTCAAACAGATGTTCAATATGGCAAAAATTTGTTCCCTAAATTATTTATTTAACAATTTAAAATTGTTGAGACACATTACACACATATTTATGGATTTACTATGGCCTATTATTTTGTTAATATAAAAATCGATTTAGAAGAAAAGTAAAATACAAAAGAGAAATAAATGTTTTATTATGTATTAATTTCTATAAAATTGCTGCCTAATGACATACATATAGCTTAATTATTGAAAAATTCTAATTCCAGAAGTTAAAGACTCATAAAAATATTAAATAAATGTAAAATATATATCAGAAAAGTTTACTCACTAATCCTCGATGCGAAAACATCGTGTTGCTCTTACAGTTTCACTTGATGGGACTAACGCGATTCCTCAGTGTCACTAACTGTCTGGAGTTGAATAACAGTTAGAAAAACGATTACAGTCAAGAATGAAGTAACAGACCCAAAGCCGAAAACATGTGTCGCCTCGCGGCGTTTTCCGCCCTTTTTATATCCGAAATGGCCAGACCCCCCCGCGCGAGAGTCTCACCACTTTCTACGCGTCTTAAGGGGAGAGGTTTTCTAGAAGTTTCTAGAAACGTAGTTTTGGGCCCCATCTGGGCCTCAGCCTATCAACAGCCGTCCGATAACCGTAGGATAAACCAAACATTTGTATTGATTTGCGTTCGTTCGGAATTCTGAGCTAGCGTGCGTCGTCTAAACCGTTCAAAAATTCCAACGTGCGTTGTCCGAAATTTTAGGATAAAATTTCTGTACGTAACAGTACAAAAGATCGAATTTATTTCGCGATAATGTTTCGTGAACACGGTGCGTGCCTTTTACGTTTCATTTTATAACTTTCAGCGCACTTTAAACGCCTCAGTGCTTCGTTACTTCGACGCGTTATTATACGATGAGTTTACGACCTGCTACCGGCAGCTACGCGTTATTTATCCATTTGAAGAGATCAACGATGCATCTCGATCAATGGATCTTGCGATTACTATACCAATTGACTCCGCAAAACATTAGCTGAGGGTTATGATTTAATGTTCGTTTGATATCTATTCATCTCTGTCTTTGCTGAGATTTGCCATTCAATTCTATTCGGACAAATATAACAAATATAATTCTCTGACCAATTTTTATCGCGTTTTAAACATTGCGATGTTTGCCCCGTCAATAAAAATAATGAAAGATAAACATTCGCGCATGTCATTGGAAGTAGCTTTCCGCGGAATCGAGGAAATTACATTTCATCAGAGAGAGATGCACCCGGGAGCGAGTCAGAAATCTCGATCAGTGTTTGCCCTCCTTTTCCGGGATTCGCATATTTTACAGACGTACGGGCGACGCGACGCCTCGATTCCCGCGTTCGGCTCAATTAACTCTCATGGATAATTGTCTGAAATTGAATTTTTGTTTCATCGCTGTGTGCGCTTACCGGTCACAGTCAAAGTTGGGATTGTTAGTGAAAGTGCTCTGGTGTGTTTATATTCCATGATGAAACTTTACGATTTTGGATATGCAGTCCGGATATTATCGGTTTTCATTTAATCGTGAAACTATCTTCTCATTAATTAACTTATCTAAAGGATATACAGAATGGAAATATTAATTGACTCTACTGGCCATTATAATCGCCAAGACAATACGACCACGATTTGGTTCGATTATCGTCATGTAATCTTTGATACTTATATATAAGGATTTTATTTAAATAATTAAATAACAATAAGTATGAAATTATACGATCGTGTAAGATATACAATCAAACAAAGGGAAAACGCCGTAATCGGTCAGGACTGGATCTTGCTTGTCCGAATAATATATTAATTCTTGAGTGACTTTATACGTACAATTCTTTTGCCCTGGCAGACCACTCGCCGTTACTTTCGGACATAACGCAGTCTCAACATATCACCACATGCCTCAGTGGTCGAATTGGTGAGACGTTCGTCACGGAATGAGGGAGGTCCAAGTTCGAATCCTGGCTGGGGTGTTTTTTTTTCGCAACATTTCCTTTATATTCTCAGTATCCTATCCTATATATATGTGTATATATATATCCCGTAATTTTCGCATATTCGTTATTTCTTGTGTATATTTTAATATAATTAAATTGATATCAATTTAATTGTGTGATTGTATCGTTCTGGCTTTGGTTGAGACTGCATTATGTCCAAAAGTAACGGCGCGTGGTCTGCCAGGGCAAAAGAATTGTACGTAAAAAGTCACTCAAGAATTAATATGTTATTCGGACAAGCAAGATCCATATCAGTCCTGACCGATTACGGCGTTTTCTCTTTGTTAAATAATTAAATTTATTGCGAAAAATATTACTTCAGTCAGGGTTCGAACCTGGAACCTTTCTCATTCCGTGATGGCCCAGGTAGCGAATAGTCGTCATAATGACGTGATTCTTACGTCTCATGTTACGTCATTTATTCCTAAAGTTTAACTTAAAAATGATGTATTTTTCACGGTCCTAAGTCACAGACTAGGGACGTCATTAGTAAAGTCAATAAGACGTTATTTTAACTCTCACAGTGATGTGAGTAAAATATCCTAGGTAGTAGAATGACGTGTTAATGCCGTCTTAATGATCACTATGCGGGTAAAATGGATCCCAAGGCATCATTGTTTTCTATTTATCTCCAGTGGTTATCGAAAAAGTGCTCTCGGGATCATTACTTGTGAAAAGTACATAATTAGGGACATAGATTAGATCCCCCCTATTTGGAGCATTGGTTGAAGTTGTGTCGTTTTTCTTCTTGAGCTGGATAAAGAAATCCTCCATTCTCCCTGCATTGCTCCAATCATTGTTCCAATACCTTGGATAATTATATAAATAGTTAAAATTATAATTTGGGGACGGTCTATCATTTATGTCATATGGCGCACCGACAATCTCATTGGTTGCCGATAATTCCTCGTTACTTTTGTATGGATTTTGCATATAAGTAACGAAAGGTGGTTGAGATTGTACAGAAGTAAGTATTAAAATCACATTTTACATAAATATAAGTAATTCAAAGTGGAAGTGGAACTATTATATATATATATATATATATATATATATATATATATATATATATATATATATATATATAATAGTTATATAGTATATTATAGTTGTTATTGCGATAAAAATGTTACCACAGCCCCAGTGGTCGAATTGGTACGACACCCGCACTGTATACGGGAGGTTCCAGGTTCAAACCCTGGCTGAGGTAACATTTTTTTCGCAATAAAAAATTAAACTATTTAACTTAGAAATTACATCAACGGACCAAAACCCTTGGTCGAAATTAATAATGTCTCGATGTGATCCGAAAAAGTGCTGTGTGAATCCGACAAACCAAGTTGGCTCACGGTTTTTCTATGTTCATATCGAAATGACTTTATATAATGCCAGTCACGGTCGATTTAAATTGCTTAAATTGTTTGAATTGTTATTCTATATACTGGCGAAATAAATTTATTATGTTTAAAAATAATAATTTTTTGAAATTTATAATTATATGAATGTTTTATACAATTTTTTCATTTTTGTTAGCCGGTCGGGAAGCCTAGTTTTATGCGGGTTGGGTCTTGGAACCATTGAATAAAAGAATAAGTACAGATTCTTAAATGATAAAAAAAAATTATTATGAAGTGAGGTTTATTTTTTCGACACTGTGATGTACAAAACTCACCTCAGGCCGTTCCCAGATTTAAAAAATCGTTGTCTTCGCACACGAAATAAAAAAAATGGGCACAGTTACAACTGTGCCGCAAGCAACACGTAGAACTACGTCAACTGTCACTATTTTATGTTAAAGTATTCGTGTTCAAGGGAGGCCAAGGCCCATCACAGGGCTGTAACGCCGAGTTCATCATCAGTGACAGTTGACGTAGTTCTACGTTGTTTGTATTACATTTAGCTTACATCGAGAGCTTTAGCAACAACGTAGAACTACGTCAACTGTCACTGATGATGAACTCGGCGTTACAGCCTTGTGTGGGCCTTGGCCTCCCTTGATCACGAATACTTTAACATAAAATAGTGACAGTTGACGTAGTTCTACGTGTTGCTTGCGGCACAGTTGTTACTGTGCCCATTTTTTTTATCTTATAAACCATGCTTATTATTTTGTAGATCTTCTTCAGTCTTATCGTCCTCTTATCTGATTTCTATTTGGATTTTCTTACTTAAAAAAATTAAGTTATACGTACTGTTCTATCGCAAAATTCAATGCAGCGTTTACTAACAGGAATTTAGCTAAACTTTCAAACTCTACTATATCGAAACGGTAACAAATAGAGAATTTGGTCGGGATTTTTCATACAGGGGACTTCTTAAGCTTTAAATTGAGATGTCAATGATTACTCTACGATTATTAGTTTCGAAGATATAAACGTTCAAAGTGTGATATGTTTTCGTTGCATCTACAAGAAATTTTGCGAAACTTTAAAACTCTACTATAACGAAACGGAAAGAAATAGAGAGTTCGGTCTGGATTTTTCATAAATGGGACTTCTTAAGCTTTAAAATGAGATGTCAATGATTACTCTACGATTATTAGTTGCGAAGATCTAAACGTTCAAAGTGTGACATATTTTCGTTACATCGTTACATCCGTGGATACCCCCATACCGCGGAGAAAGACGTAGTTCTACGTCAAAAAACAACGAATGCTTATCGATTGCATTTGCTTTCCGTGGTGAAGACGGACTTGTGAAACATTTCATCCACACATACAACTAAAATTACAATAAAATTAAAAGATGAGGGAAAAAGCGCGGCGTATCAGAGATATATATATTTTCTCGCATAAGATAAATACGCTATCACAAAATTGTATGTGCCAAATTGAGTATAATTTGACACTACGAATTTAACAGTGTATAACTTTCTTTTCATAGAAACTGTAGAAGCGGCTGATCCTATAAACTCATATTACTATTGACCGGTTTTATTTTCTTCCCTCATTCAAGACATGTTACAATAATTACTGGTGAATGTCAACCTTACCATCGAATTAATAGCACTGCACTATAAACAATAATGCTTTCGCAACGTCCGCGTTGATTCTCAACATTTTTATAGGAAGTAATAATTTGAAAGGTCGTCGGTCATAAGTGTATTAGATAGCCTGGCAAACAGTAGAATTACAAACGCAGGCGCATTCTGGAGGTACTGTGAAGAATAGTGTGATCATCGTTCACGTACTTACCTTAGGAATGCGATAATATTGAGAATTCTTAGAATATGATATACTCATATCTTCCACGTACTTTATTTCAAAAATATAATAACACTAGAGTAATCCCTTAGGATGAATCATTTCGACTAGACTAAAGCTGTCCAAAAAAGTGATAAGATCCTCTTTGATTCCTGTAAAAAGAGAAGCTCGAAGACTGTAGAGACAGTTCCCGAGAATTTCTTGTCAGTTCTTCAAATCGCGGTGCGTACTTACAACATAGTTTATATTTCCTCCTGTAAAGTCTATTGTGAGTATAAAGTTGTGCTATAAATTCCTTTTTTGTGGAATGAGAATTACTTATAACGCCCACTGACTCTCGACGTAATTGTTCACAAAATAGCTATGTTTGAAAAGCTAAAAAGCAAAAGAATAATATATCACACCCTAAAAAAATACTGTCACAATTCAAAAAAATTCAATTTTGAGTTAAGGGGGTCATCCCGTGTGACGACCGTTTTTTTTAGCTTTTTTCGGGATTTTTTTTTGACGAACAATAAAAACATAGAACTTCAAACTTTTTACCATTTATTTATTAACATTTCAGCAGTAACTCAAATTTTTTTTAGGCCAAAATTCTCATTCAATTATGAGTTATACCACTCTAAAGGCACTCATGTCGAAAAAAAGTTTGCAAGCGGCGTCCATGATTCAGGCTGATCGGCTTATCTGAAATCAAAAAATCAAACAGTATTTTAATCTGTGAAGCTATGGCTATCGCCGGAACTAGGATTATTTGAAAATATTGAAAATTGAATATTTTACACGTTTTCAAAAATTTGATTTACAAATGGCATGATTTTTTGTGATTATTTTGTCATAAAAAAAAATAACGGCTTGACATTTTTTAATTATCCTAGTTCCGGCGATAGCCATAGCTTCACAGATTAAAATACTGTTTAATTTTTTGACTTCAGATAAGCCGATCAGCCTGAATCATGGACGCCGCTTTTTTCGACATGAGTGCCTTTACAGTGGTATAACTCATAATTGAGTGAAAGTTTTGGCCTAAAAAAAATTTGAGTTACTGCTGAAATGTTAATAAATAAATGGTAAAAAGTTTAAAGTTCTATGTTTTTATTGTTCGTCAAAAAAAAAATCCCGAAAAAAGCTAAAAAAAACGGCCGTCACACGGGATGACTCCCTTAAGTCTAATAAAAAATAGCCTAAAATGTTATGTGTCACAAATTTATAGGTGAAATCCATTTCACAAAGCAGAAGTATTGTTATTCTTTTAAAATTGTTTTGAAAGATTTTGTCGTTGACTTAGAATTGTTTTTATATCCAAATTGATTTTATATCCAAAGTTTTTTCTGGCACATCAGTCTTTCAGCCATACACTTTCGAGTCCCACGCGCGTTTTTCAAAATGTTAATAGCTTTGAAAAATTCCCCAAAAATTATTATAATATCTTTGTACCTTCGACTAAAAATCAATGTAAAGAACATTTGGAAATCATTTATTTAAATATTTTTTTACAACAATTATATGTTGACAAACACACGTTGCGACTCGTTTTATTTAAAAAATCATAACTCACGAACAAATTGACGAAATTTAATGGTTCAACGCGCAAATTAAAGCTAAAAGTAAAATGCAAATAAAAAAAAAATATGAGATAATTATTAATTAAATAGAAATACTTAATTTTGTCGCCGTAAATTTGGTAATTTTTAAATGGTACAGAAGGACTTTAAGGATTTAAAGAATGCTAGAAAAAAAATTTTTGAGTAAGAAAAGATGAATTTGAAGTGACAGATATTTTTTATGTAAAAAAATTAAATTTTTTTATAATTGTAGCTCCTTCCCATCTCTTCCACCTGCCAGCCATAATAGTCCTCTGTGGAATGTTAAATTTTTTTTAACGACAAAAATATGTTAAATATGCTTAAATTGTGCACAAAAATACATTTTTATTGAAAAAAAAATCTCACTTATACTTTTCACACAACACTGACGTAATCCTCCAACCATGCACTTTCGTGTTCAAGGGATGGGGGATAATATTTATTAATAGCTATATTGCAAACAATAATTAAATTAAAATTGATTTGTGAGATTACAGTCGTATTATTATAAAATTTTAAAGAAAAATGTCCGAAGAATTTATTTGCAATAGCGGATTCAGATATTTTCACACTATAAAGGAATGCCGCGTTTGCAAAAATCGCCTAACTGGGCATAAAGAACTTCTCCCATTTTGGGTTTTCCGCGCCCAGTCATCTGCAATTATTATGGTAATATTAAAGAAGAAATAGAAGGTATCTGATGTATATCTAAAAATAATAATAATAAAAAGCAACAGGGGCTCGATTCTTGAATTTATTTCAAGAGAAACGTATGCGCAAATGTTGTTTTTACAGAAAAGTCGATTGACTGTCGCATAATTTTTAACCAATCAATTTGCAACGTTTCTGAAGAACAATATTTGCGCATACGTTTCTTTTGCGAATAAATTCAAGAATCGAGCGCCTGGTATGTACATCCACCGCTTCATGCTCCCTCCGCCCAGCACAGACTTTATTGGCATCGTTGTCACCTGCTGACTGTGTCTAATACCGAAATAAATACACGATGTTTTCATGCTTGCAATCAACTGATGAGTTAATTCTTATTTTATAGTTAAACATGACTCCCAGAATTCTAGTTTTTGTTTTTATCCTCGTTTAAAGATTTCTGTTTGCGTTCAAGCCACCTCCTCATGATGATAACAACGGCAACAAACAAAATATGGAATATCTATTTATCGGTATATTTGTTGACGCATTTGCTTGGCTAAGTTCTTGATTTTATATTTAGTTAAGTTATATTTGATTAAGCAGGCATTAATTTTACTAATTCATTATTTTGTCATGGTAAAAAGAATCGAAATCAGTGACACAATTAGTGATGTCCATACAACGATAGTAACGATATGATACCAATGAAGTTTGTTCTAGGCATAGAGCGGCAGATGTACCAGCCGTTTTTTATTTTTTATTTTTTTAGTATAGAGGTATACCTTCTGAGCATAGCAATGACGTATTTGTTATCTTGAACAGCTCTGATGATGAGCCATCAAACAAATAAAATGACATTAGAAGGTCAGAACTGTTTTCGGCGAAAGGGTTTGAAAACCTAAAATTATTTTTTCTTTAATATACTACCTACATTCTTATTACCTACATTTTACAAAATTATGTATGATTAATGACTAGGCCCGGATAGTCCAAAACCCTCGCCAAAACCTCTTACAAAAATAGGCAAAGTTCTTTGACTTGCGACATTCTTTCATGCCACATTTCATCATTTCATTTTGACCTCATTAAATTTCCATACATTAGCGACAATAGAAACACTAGCGACAGTCGCACAAAATTTTGTTAGAATAACAAACACCTCTTAAAAATTACAAAAATAATCATCTGCGAACTGTACCGACAATTAATCAAAGATAAACAATATTAATAGAATTTCAAAGAACTTGTAAAAGTTAATAAAGATTAATTAATAATGCTTAAATTTTCGGGGGGAAAAGGAATTTAATACATAAATAATCAAAAGTCTCGATTTTTACCACAATACCCGTGGACAATACAACGGCCATAAAAAATACCTTTAATAAAGACACGTATGGTATAATCGCTTCAATTATAAATAATCGAAAATAATGTGCACATGCTAGTGTCTTTTATGCAATAATATGGTATGTATATTTGCATGCAGTATTTTCCGGAGTTTTTACATCTAATACAGCTCACAAAAACGTTGTCAAAAGTGTTAATAATTTTATTAGTCGTCATTATTGCCTGAATATCGACGCAACTGCATAATAATGGGAAATTTGCAGGGACGGCACGCGGAACAGTCTATCATGAGTCCGCTAAGTACGAAGGTATTACTGTGCATTGTACTCTGTTTTTCAATATGTCAATGTACTCGAAGTCTGTATTTGGGAAGCGAATCTGGAAATGTCCCATGCGACAATCCCATCGATGCTATCGTTCTTGACGCGAATAATGGTAAGACAAAACAAAAATTAAAAAAGTTTTAGTTAATTTGATAATTATTTAGAATAGGGCCTTTTCCGAATTTTGATATATTTTTGCGGCTCTCTTGGTAAAAATCTTTATTGTGACTCTGACAGTGATAATCAATCAGGGGAGCCCGAAAAATGTATACCCTATCTATTTTTTATCTATTTTTTTTTAAGTATCGTTCAACTTTCCACGCAAACTTTCAATTTTCTTTTACTTGAAAATACACATGTAGGCGGGGGTGGATGGGAGTTGATCTTCGGTTTGCATGGATGTTTCTCTGGACAGCATTGTACTTTCAGCATCATCATTTTTTGGGTTTTTAACTTTCCACGCGAACTGAAATCCACCCCCATTGACCTTCGCCTACATATGTACTGTCTATAATACACACATATCAGCAAGTTACTTCCTTTAATATTGACACAAACTGTTCGACACCGAAATGGCGCAACAAAATAGACATGATTCACGAATTACTACCGGTTCTTTTCAGTACCAAAATCGGTCCTTTTAAGAGCTATATATATTTATAACGTCGGAAAATCCGGAAAGCCACGTCGGAAAAAATAGGTAAAAAAATAAGTAAAAAAAAATAGGTAGGGTACATATTTTTCGGACTCCCTCGACTGATTATCACTGTCGGAGTCACAACAAAGATTTTTACCATAAAGCCGCAAAAAAAAATATCAAAATTCGGAAAAGGCCCTATTTTAAATAATTAATTACCACCGAATTAAGCTAATAATAATCATTTTTCGCTACACTGACATTTCTTTTTAATAGATGAAGCAATAACTAACATAACGGAGGAATCCACAACTGCGTTAAAGTCCCCAAGGTTTCCATACATGGTAATAGTGCACCAAATGTTGGACAGCGAATACTCGAGGAGACTGTGCGCTGGCACGATCTTATCCAAAAGATGGGTTCTCACAGCCGCCCATTGCGTCGAAAAAAAACCCAGAACACTTTTCGTAGATTTCGACGTTGACGAGATTGACGAAAAACACATTTTTGCTCGAATGGCCTGTATGTCGATGATTGCGACTCAAGCGCAATACATTATACATTTGCAATACGCCAAAGGGCTATAATGATATTGCCTTACTCTATATGCCACATGGTATTCCTTTTTCCATTATATACGTAAGTACATTTTTCATAGTGTTCGATGTCATCGACAAGTTTGGAATTGGTCACAGTCTTCTTCGAGTCCTCGGTGTGCTGATGATTCCGACTCAAGCGTTTATACACCCGCAATACGCAAAGGGCTACAATGATATTGCCTTACTCTATATGCCACAAGATATTCCCTTTTCCAGTAAGTACATTTAAATGGATATTTCTCTTTCTTCTTCCTTTTGCGCTTATTTATATGTCGCAGTATTTAATTATTCTATGGAAAATATGCGGAGAGTTAATAACGATTTGAATAATAAGGTCTTATAAATGTGGAACGGAGACTCGTGGAAATCAAAAATCGTATTGTATATCTACGTAGTACAGCTTCTTTTATAATAAGTGTTCGATTTTGCTCGATAAAGCAATAGCTAAATAATAGGAACGGCCAATATTCGAGCTATTAATAGGTGTATATTTATTAAAACCACTTTGACAACAAATGTGTTAGCAATATACATTCGTTGTCAAAGTGGTTTTAATAAATATACACCTATTAATAGCTCGAAAATTGGCCGTTCCTATTATTTAGCTATTCTTTTATAATCTTGGATATGTACTTTGATGCATACTAAAAAAAATGTCACAAATTATAAAACTACTGAAAAAGTATTACAAATGTATATCATGCCTTAATATTGATTTTAAGAAATTATTAGTTAAATATAATATTTTTCTATTTTAGATAATATTCAGCCAGTAAAACTCGCATATTACGAGAGCTTTGTGAACAAAGATGCGTTTGTGGTCGGTTGGAGAGATAACACGGCTAGCGAAAGTATGAAACTTAAATACGCCACGTTGTCGATTATAGAAAATAATGTATGCAGGGAATACTGGCCCATCAACGACAAACACATTTGCACGGCCGCAGAATTGGGACAATTCTTTTGTCCTCAATGTGGAACATTCGATTGTTTTCTCGAGGTAAAACATAATCACAAATAATAAAGTTATTGTTTATGATAAAGATAATATACTACAAAAATTGCAAGTATAAGTGCAATATTCTAACACGCAGCATAAATCATATCATATCGTTTTAGTCAGCTTTAATAAATAAACCTCGAAAGTTTCTTTATTTTCATAACTGTTATTTAATATGTGTTGCATAATATTTTATTTTTAGACAAACAGCAGTGCTCTCATCGTAAGAAAAAATGGTCAGGACTTTCAAATAGGTATTATGAGTTACGGAGACGAATCTTGCTCTGACAACTTACCGCGAGTGTATACTAAGGTTTCTTCATATATAGACTGGATTCGCGAAGTCATGAAGCGATATTAGTGCACAAATATAATATTATCCATATAATCAATAATTTAAATGTATCATGTATAATATGTATATTGTCTTATAATAATCACAATTCTTTATGAAAAATGTACATGCAGTAAATGTACATTGTAATACCGATTTTTTCGTACCGATACATTTAATATCATTGATATGATCGATAATTTAAACTTATCAGTCGGTATATTGATAAGCCGATATTAAAATTTGCTTTTTTCATAAACAACAACTTTTAGCTCGTTATAAAACACAATATAAAATGTACTTTCAAAATTATATATGTACGGAAAGAATAGTTTTGCTGAAATTGAAATATATAAAAATTTGACTTGATACAGATTTGAAAATTATAATCATATTGACCATTAAAATAAATATATTGGAGGCTCAAACACATATGATGATAATTCTGTAAAAAGTTTTGATATTGTAGCAATCTGATTGAACGTCTAATTATTCATATAATTGGACATAATTATTTTTAGAACTGTATCTGGCTTAGTTTTCAAATACTTTAGCACAAATCCATTCTTTCCGTATATAGTGATAAATTTTAAAGAAAACAAATAAAAGAAATAGTATATTGTGATACAAGTGCGCGAAGTTGGCTATTGCTCACGAGTGCGCGGAGCGCACGAGTGAACAATAGCCAACTACGCACGCACTTGTATCACATACTATTTTGTATTACAAGTGCGCGGAAAAGTGCCCTTTATTTGACGGATTTCTGTGCGAGAAATAGCCTATTTCTCACGGTAAGCCAATTACTTCACGGAAATGTCGTTTCCACGGGCCGTGGATACACGAGTGCGCGTAGCGCACGAGTGTGACAGATTGTTGTAAGGTTAGCTTTGGTTACGAATTAGCTTCGTCTGCTGGGAGATGGCGTTACGTTAGAGTGCAGTCCGGATAACTAATACCGGACATCGAGCATGTTTCATTGCTTGCGGGTGGCGCTCATGCCCGTGGGCAATACATTGCCCACGCTCGAGCAACCAATCACATGCCCGTATTTCCATTACCGTACCGTTTTGTTTCCTTTACTGCATTGATGACGTCACGGCCCGTGGAAACGACATTTCCGTGAAGTAATTGGCTTACCGTGAGAATAGGCTATTTCTCGCACAGAAATCCGTCAAATAAGGGGCACTTTTCCGCGCACATGTGATACAATAGTTATTTGTGCAAACAATGCCGTAGATGGAAATTCC
Organism: Temnothorax unifasciatus; assembly: GCA_030770225.1. Lineage (NCBI taxonomy): Eukaryota > Metazoa > Arthropoda > Insecta > Hymenoptera > Formicidae > Temnothorax > Temnothorax unifasciatus. The sequence goes on from JASTWK010000391.1 coordinate 118,525, forward strand.
CGGTGCGGGGATATTGACGCACGAGCCGAAGGCGAGTGCCGTCAACGCACCCCGGGAAATTTCAATCTTTACGCGACGACGTGCACACCCTATTTTATGCCGCAAGTGCGTGGAAAGTGGTGCATCACGCGCGCGTAAGCGTGCGTAATGTAGGCCACTTTCCATGCACGTGTTGCATAAAAGAAATTGAAAACCATGTCATTCATTACAGATATAACTAAAACATGTATTGTAATATATGTATATGTAATTAAGATATAACGGAACACAATAAAGAGAGAAATAAGATTACAATTTGATTTGAATTAATATAGCGTTATGCAGTGTTGGACTACATGTCTACATGTTAGCAACTTTATTTTAACAAAGATTATAGATGATAGCAATTTTTAAAGATAATGTATTAAAGAAATTGATCTTAATAATTAATGTGGTAAAGTATTATTATTATTTTGACCAAATGCACAAAAATTAGTTGAAAGTATGTGTTACGTCCAACCCCGGGAATAGAGTAAGAAAACTGGGAAGCGAAGGAAAGGCTAACCAGTGGAGCAGGAGGTACGAAAGGATGCAACCAGACGCTTAAGAATTTTGCTCGCAAGTACACACTCTGAGGCGCGTGGCGCGAGCCAAACGCACTTTCGATGACTCAGGAAGGGTCAACGTCCGTAGGGACGATAGGATGCCTTCCGTGAGCGGTGCGATCGTCGGTCCTCTTTTAAGGGGATGCTGGAGACAGGTCTGTTTTACCGATATATTTTCAGACAAACTAATCTTTTGATTAATTTCACCGAATTAAAAATTTTTTGTCCAGAATTAAAGTATGGACGATAACGAAGACTGCAGACACCATTTGCGTATGAAAAACGAAAAGACATTAGAAAATTACAGTTTTCTGAAACTTCGGAAATAGTTTATGTTGATAATGAGACTTCTTAATCTACGCGGTAATTTAAGTAGCGCTTGGTATAAGCAACATGAATGTTTTAAATGTCATAATTGTATAGAGTAGAATATTTCTTGTTAGTTCATTTTAACTAATTGGCGCAAGAATTAATTCTAAGAAATGTCTAAAAATTGAAATATAAAAAATAAATAATAATATTAATAGTGCAAGGAAATGTAGGTATTTATAGATGTATTTATTTTTGCTCAAGAAAGTCACAAAAAATAAAATAATGTAAATATAGAGCGACATATTCTACACTGTTTTTTATATAAGAAATGATTATGTTAAAAATAATTATAAATAATACTAAAACACGTAAAATAAAATTATATAAAAAAAGAAAAATTTAACGCGATAACTAATATACTATAAGGCATTATATAATCCCTATTAGAAAATTTTCCTCTCTTAAATTTATGTATATATAAAGATATATATTTATTTTTCCCGCGCATTGCTTGGATGTACCCTTCGCTGACCCGCCATTTTTGACTCACTTTTATTTAAAAAAATTTTTTTTTAATTCTGTATTGCGTTGCATTTTGGCACTCAAGTCAGGTAGTACAACCCTTTTATTTACTCTCATTTTGATAAAAATTTATACATTTTGTTTTTTATTTTAAAGAAGTTTCACTTTTTTCACATCATAAATGACTGTGTTTTCTGATTTCCGCAAATTTTGAGATATTGATGGGCTTTTATTTTGTTTTTCGTTGGAGAAAAGTCCCTTAAAAAATCGAAGTTCTTGGAATCCCATTTTCTTATAGGTCTCAAAAATTTCGAAATTAAGTCTAGAATTTGTGAGATTTTTTTGAAAAAAATCAAAACGGTCGCACTGAGAAAAACAAACATTTTTTACTTAAATCTTAAAAAAAAAACAGTCATATTGCCTATTAAACATTTTTTCGATATTTTCTTCGAAAAGTTCAGTGAAAAACGAAAAGAAAGACCACCTTATTTTTTACATTATCTTTTTTCTTCTTAAAGTTACAGGCGTTTAAAATTTTCCAAATTTTAAACTGCATTTTTTTTTAAATCCATAACTTAAGTATGATTAGAGATAAAAATCTAAAAAAAATCATAAAAGCTACTTTCATTTAGTATAAAAACATAAAAAATTTTCGGCCAAATAAAAAATGGTCGAGGACATTCATTGGTTGAGTTGGCATGGAATGCCCCATATACCTGCTGCTTTTCCTTTTTACATTTTAAATGTTTATTAAGCAAATTTTTGTAATTCTGTGTATTTCTCTGGCAAAAACAAAATAATAATCACTATGTTCATTTATCTTGTAACAGAATCATATTGTACATCTTAGAACTATACATATATATTTATATACTGTACATTTATCTCTTGAAAGAATCATTTCTCACACCTTAGGACAATATATTTTCTAAAGATTATTATTAATTTCATAGATTTTTATTATACAAATATATACCAAACATAACTAAACTATAAATATGTATATTATTATAAACTTACTGTAAATTTAAATGTTAATTAAACTATCTTATTATTTAATTTTGAGCAATATAACGTTTATTTATACTTTGTATATAAAAAATACTAAATAATAATTCTATAAAATTAATTTATAAATAATAGGACCTATTTTTTCGTGATAAGTTACCAAGCATTTGTTTTTTTAAGAATAAATCCTTTTATAATCAATTTCTAGATACTTTCTTTTATATTACAGTTAGCCTTATAGTGTTTAATTGTATCTTTTACAATAATTTTCAAAGTTTATATTTTATTTATAGAAAAATTTTTGATAAATATTTTTCTGAACTGCAAGACTTGACTTTATTTTACTCCCTCGCATGCTTGTGGCAACATTATTATAGGTCTAACTTATTAGTCATATTAACGATGATTATAATCGGAGCTAGTGAGTGGAAATAATGGGCATCCAACACACCGGTGTAACACAGAGTAGAAAGCTTACATTATACTTCATGACGAAGCATTAAGGGGGTCATCCCGTGTGACGGCCGTTTTTTTAGCTTTTTTCGGGATTTTTTTTTGACGAACAATAAAAACATAGAACTTCAAACTTTTTACCATTTATTTATTAACATTTCAGCAGTAACTCAAATTTTTTTTAGGCCAAAATTCTCACTCAATTATGAGTTATACCACTGTAAAGGCACTCATGTAAAAAAAAAGTTTGCAATCGGCGTCCATGATTCAGGCTGATCGGCTTATCTGAAATCAAAAAATCAAACAGTATCTTAATCTGTGAAGCTATGGCTATCGCCGGAACTAGGATTATTTGAAAATATTGAAAATTGAATATTTTACACGTTTTCAAACATTTGATTTACAAATTTCATGATTTTTTGTGATTATTTTGTCATAAAAAAAAATAACGGCTTGACATTTTTTAATTATCCTAGTTCCGGCGATAGCCATAGCTTCACAGATTAAAATACTGTTTGATTTTTTGACTTCAGATAAGCCGATCAGCCTGAATCATGGACGCCGCTTTTTTCGACATGAGTGCCTTTACAGTGGTATAACTCATAATTGAGTGAGAGTTTTGGCCTAAAAAAAATTTGAGTTACTGCTGAAATGTTAATAAATAAATGGTAAAAAGTTTAAAGTTCTATGTTTTTATTGTTCGTCAAAAAAAATCCCGAAAAAAGCTAAAAAAAAACGGCCGTCACACGGGATGACCCCCTTAATATAGGTATAGCTGTTTATCGATGACAGCAACAAATTACGATTTTGTAGTAAAATGTAGTCGATTGTAATCTTCCGATTTTAAGAAGTACATAATATAAATTGGCTCCCCAGTCTTAACTTCGGGCTTACAAATTGGTTTAGGTCACACACCCGCATACTTTGTAACTCTCTCTCTCTCTCTCTCTCTCTCTCTCTCTCTCTCTCTCTCTCTCTCTCTCTCTCTCTCTCTCTCTCTCTCTCTCTCTCTCGCCGTGGGACTTACAATTAGTCCAGTGGCAAAAGTTACAAAATTGTTACAAAATTCCACAAGAGTATATCAAAATTATTTTCATTATATTTCAAGTATGCGTCTTGTTCTCTTCATTCCCTCTTTGTTTCTGCCGTTGTGCCTCTGGTTCATTCCACCATTGTACCTCGCCCTTGCCGAATATCACAAACACCAAGTTACCCAGAAAGAAAATTGCCGCTGAGACGTAGAACACGATGTTCCACTGATACACGCTACTCTGAAAGGCGAGAGAACTCTCGATAAAAACTTTCTCATGTTCTTGTTCTTGTGTGTGTGTGTGTGTGTGTGTGTGTGTGTGTGTGTGTGTGTGTGTGTGGTGTGTGTGTGTGTGTGTGTGTGTGTGTGTGGGTGGGGGGGGGGGGGGGGGGGGGTGTGGGTGTAAGTGTGGGTGTGGGTGTAAGTGTGGGTGTGGGTGTAAGTGTGGGTGTGGGTGTGGGTGTGGGTGTGGGTGTGGGTGTGGGTGTGGGTGTGGGTGTGGGTGTGGGTGTGGGTGTGGGTGTGGGTGTGGGTGTGGGTGTGGGTGTGGGTGTGGGTGTGGGTGTGGGTGTGGGTGTGGGTGTGGGTGTGGGTGTGGGTGTGGGTGTGGGTGTGTGTGTGTGGGTGTGGGGGTCCGTGTGGTGTGGGTGTGGGTGTGGGTGTGGGTGTGGGGTGTGTGTGGTGTGGTGTGGGTGTGGGTGTGGGTGTGGGTGTGGGTGTGGTGTGGGTGTGGGTGTGGGTGTGGGTGTGGGTGTGGGTGTGGGTGTGGGTGTGGGTGTGGGTGTGGTGTGAGTGTGTGTGTGTGTGTGTGTGTGTGTGTGTGTGTGAAGCAATTAGGTATAAGTTTAAGAATAAAAAAGTAGAAATTGTAAATAATAAGTAGATATAGTTAAATTATACGAGATAGAATTAAATAAGGATTCTCAGAAATAAATAAACTAGATTACTACATGCAGATATTTCATACTCGGAAGGAAAAGAACGGATGATTACCTACCTCGTCAGTGATGATAACGCCACATGTCAGCAGCGCCATAATAGAAATGACATTGGCAATGCAATTGGTGATGGACATCATGGTCCCAGCAAAGTTTGGGCTGAGATCTATATGATTTATGAGCACACCGCAAAAAATTCCAGCGTTCAGACCTACCGCCAGAACGAGAATGGCGATAGCCCAGATATAACCATCAGCAGGTACGACGCTCATACATGCCAGGGCGATAGCCGGACACCATTGAGCAACTGTGTTGGAGATCTTTCTGATCGTACCCCTGGACGCACCTTTCGTCAATGCGAAGTCGGATAAAAAGCTTATAACAAAGCAGAGAACCCACTGCGTTAGGTATGGCAGGGCGGAAATTACACCACTCTGCACAAAAGAAAATATATATTTTAATTTCTTTATGTAAAGTATTATGTCTAATCAATTAAAGGAGAAATAATTCTAAATAAGGTGGAAATAATTTCAAATATATTATAAATATTAAAATGCTGCAATCGATAAATAAATTTCGCCAAAATTGTAAAACTATAATGTATTAGGAAAAAATATTCTTTGTCCTTTTTATTTGTTTGCTAAATTTTATTGCTTACCTCTTCGATTTTGAAATTCAACACGCTTGTCATGTAACTCGGTATTTCCGTCAATAAAGTCGTGGACCCCCAATTGTGCGAGGAGTGAGTTATTATGATAGCCCACATAGGTATCGAAGTGAAAATCTGCTTCCACGGTATTTTCAGTTTCTAAAAAATATATAATTATTCTGAATGTTACAAATTATCCTAAATACCTTATAATACTTTTTATTACATTTTTATAGTTATTTATTATATAAATTTATAAAATATTTTTTGTGTTACAAGTAACTGTTATAACCTTATAACGTAAAAATAATTTAAGAAAGATGTTCAAGCTCGATATTAAAGAAAATCTTTCTTTATCTTATGATACAGAAAATTATATTGAGGCAATAGATAAGTATTAAGGTAACTTCGGTATTTACACCGCAGAAGTCAGAAAAAAATAGAAGGAATAGAGATACTTGCTCGCAATCACACTGCATGTTATGCGCTTTTATGCCATATTAGTATTGTGTTGTAATTTCAGTTCTTTACTGTTAATATTAACGAAACCGTCGTGAGTTGAATCGATTTCTATAGTAAATAGCGCAATCATATATTACAACCTACATAAAATGATTACTGTAGGGAATGTAAAAGGTTTAATGATTATAATTTCATGATACATAAGTGTAGAGGGATAGTAAATAATGGAATATAGTAAAATACAAGCGCATAGCTCTTGTATTTTTTGTTTAGCTTGATGTCTTGTATATCCCTCTTGTTTAGGATATACGGCATTTCTAGCATGCGGGATTTATGCCATAATACAGACACTTTGTAAAACTCGAAATCTCCTATGTGTTCTTTTTTCTTCTTTTTTTGGATCGTATAACAATAATCTTTAATGCATCTATCGCTCTTCTATTTTTTTTAATTTTTTAGTTTTATAATTTGTTTATTATTCTTACATCTTAATAAACTTTTTACAAGCATTTTGTAACTTATTATGACATTTTATTGCCTTATTTATAAACATTATTTGTAATTTTTTACAAGGCGTATATTTCACCCATGAATGTCATATATCCTACCCCTCTGGGATATATGGCAAAAATGCAAGGATTTCTAAAAGTTTTTTTTATTAAATACAAAAAAATGAATATTTCATATTTCTATTTTTTTTATAGTAGTAGACAGTATAAAGTTTTTATTGGTATAATTTATTTGTCTTAAACATAGTAAATTAGTACTCGATAAATTAAGTTTCCCTTAGCTGCAGCGTATATACCAGAATTACCCTACTCGATAAATTAAGTTTTCCTTAGCTGCGGCGTATATACCGGAGTTACCCTATATGTAACCCTAAACCATTAGTTGTGTCATTGAGATTTATAGTAATGGATTTTTACCCGTTTGACTTCATCATCGCTTTTCGCTTCAGTTGTCCTCAAACTTTCTTCTATATACATTCTCTCTTCCAAAGAAATGCTGTGATGACTGGACGGTGCGTCTGCTCCAAAATAAAGGAATGCTATGCTCCAGATAATCATTAATACACCGAATAAGTAAAAGATACTAGGCCAACCACTGCTAGATGCAGCGAGAAATCCAGCAATTGGCATTGCGATTACCGTGCCGAATTGGCTACCCGCATTAGCGAGTGTTCCTGAAATACAAAATAGACTTATTTAATTTCCAGATCATAATTAAAATTAAAGATATATTACCATAATTAGATACGATTTGCTGTAAGCGAAGCAATTAGTCGTTTTATAAAATAGAATTATAAAATTTATTGTGTGTGTGTGTGTGTGTGTGTGTGTGTGTGTGTGTGTGTGTGGTGTGTGTGTGTGTGTGTGTGTTGGTGTGTTGGTGTGTGTGTGTGTGTGTGTGTGTGTGTGTGTGTGTGTGTGTGTGTGTGTGTGTGTGTGTGTGTGTGTGTGTGTGTGTGTGTGTGTGTGTGTGTGTGTGTGTGTGTGTGTGTGTGTGTGTGTTGGTGTGTATTTGCATCAAGTTCTACTCGTTTGTCAATAATCTTTTGAAATTTCTAACAATACGAAGAGAAAGCAGGAAAGGAGAAAATAATATAAAATTCTATCCGAATTCTAATAAACTAAATTTAATTTTAATAAGCAAAGCAAAAAGTAACGATGGCAAAAAAATAAAAATTACTTTATAAGGCTCACGGTTTTTCTATGTTCATATCGGCAAAGATGTTATATATTGCCAGTCAGGTCGATTTAAATTACTTTAATTGTTATTCTATATACTGGCGTAAGAAATTTATTACTTCTGTTTAAAATAATTTAGTTAAAACTAGAATTGACTGATTGCTCTTAGTGAATTAAAGCGAGGTCCTGCCTACCGGCGGAGGTGGGTGCGGGAGGGGGGGGGGTAAAGGCCCCCCCTTGCACCCTCCCCCGTGTGTGTGTGTGTGTGTGTGTGTGTGTGTGTGACGCGCTTTAAAAGTATTTAAAGTGTTTAAAGCGCGTCACTAACCTATGTAGATTAGTGACGCGCTTTAAAAGTATTTAAATGGTTAATGATGCGCTTTAAACACTTAAATACTTTTAAAGCGCGTCACACACACACACACACACACACGCGCGGAGGGGTGCAAGGGAGGGCCTTCACCCACCTCCGCCAGTAGGCAGCGTGGACCTCTAGCTTTATAATTTAAAGTACATGCAAGTTATACAGAACGCGTCGTGGACGTTTCTCAAATGCACACATCGCGTTGTGGATAATAAAAACAACCACACACCGAAAAAATATCTCATTTTGGTATTTGGATGATCAGCACCGTCCACAACGCGTTGTGGATGTTTTTTTCGCTCACTGAGCGATTTCGGTGTTTGGGTGTAACACATATATGTATAGCATTGCCGGGGGTTTCGCGTTTTGACTGTAAGAGAAACACGTTAGACCGCGAATTAATTAAAGCAGTCGGTCAATTCTAGTTTTGACTAAATTATTTCAGTTAGAACGCGAATTGCCGAGCTGGCTTAGTTAAAACTAGAATTTACCAGTAAATTTTGGGTTTTGATGGATTTCGGGTTTTAACTGTAACATATACATATATTCCAACTTAATAAACTGCGCGCCGATTATTTGTCGGACTTGAAACACAGCTATCTTTGGAACATTAATACCCTTTCCTCCCCGGAATTAAATCTGCACGATTTAATTATTTAAAAAACTGTAAAGAAATTATTGCGAAAAATATTACCTCAGCCAGGATTCGAACCTGGAACCTCCCTCATTCCGTGCAGGGCGTCGTATCAATTCGACTACCGAGGCATGCGGTAATATCGTGTAGATTTAATTCCGGGGAGGGAAAAATATTAATGTTCCAACGATAGCTGTGTTTCAAGTCCGACAAATGATCGGCGCGCAGTTTATTAAGTTGGAATATATGTATATATATATATATACATTGTTATTCGTTACTTCTGTAACTATTAATTTTTTCTCGGCTCCAATAAAACAAATTTTTTCGAAACTTTTGGGATGTTTTATCACACATTTTGATATTAACAAAAAAAATTTTTTTTATATAAAAATATTGATTTTTAGTACTAAATGTTCAGCAATATCTACAACCACGTTTTTCGAATTCTCGTACAAGATAGAGAAAAATCTATTCGACTAATCGACTTGATCCAAGATTTTTTAGTTACATAATTGCATTCTCTTCTATTTGAACCTAAAAGATTTATAAAAAAAAATTAAATTTAACAACTTTTTTTTAACAATTAAGTTAAAAATTTTTGGCAAAAATTGTAACTTTTTTTAAAAGTCTCACAATTCGTTTAATTTTCGATATTAAACAATTTTTTTAGGTTCACATAGAAGAGAATGCAATTATGTAACTAAAAAATCTTGGATTAAGTCGATTAGTCAAATAGATTTTTCTCTATCTTGTACGAGAATTCGAAAAACGTGGTTGTAGATATTGCTGGATCCAGTGACTTCACTTATTCAGATTTAGAGAGTAGGAACTTTTTATGTCAAGTATTTAAATTATATTTTTTCACAAAATAACCAAAGAACCGATTGTTTCCTGATATCCGATTGAAATTTACCGGGCGCAGATACTGAATCTATTCTCACCTAGTCGTGCTCTTTCAGCGGGCGGCGCCCACTTTGAGAGGAAGGTTTGTATGCAAGGATATAAGCAAGCCTGTGTGAGACCCATGCCTATCCTGCAAGCCAGGACGGCCTCCAGACCCCCGTAATGAGCGAGGGTCGGTGTTAAGACTTGGAGAATCCCGCAAAGCAGCAGCCCGATGCCAAGAAGCTTTTGGGCGCTCCAAACATCGGCAATGTAGCCGCTCGGCACCATTGTTACCACGTATCCCCAGGTGAACGAGCTGAGCACCAAATCCTTTTGCTGCTTAGTCCAACCGTAATCCTGACAACGTAATCAATATGATTTTCGAAAGATTTTAAACCTCAATAAGCCTACTCAGCAAGTAGCATGCAACTTACATACGAGTTACAATATCCTACATTCCTACAATATAACATGTGTTGCATTGCATTTACATTGTTAAGTAAGAAATTATAACTTTTGCATGTAAGTTGCATAATGAAAATTATACAGAACACTATTCTATTCGAAAATTATCGCAGATATTTAAGCATTTAAAATAACTTTTATGGTAATTTTTATATCCAATTATATACATATATATGAAGTAAAATTGATAAAACGTCAATGTACGTATCAATGTAAAAAAAGGAAATATATCTAAACTGATCTTAAAAATAAAATATTTTACGACTGTACTATTTCCGCACTCATGGCAGGAATACTTATTTCACAATGCATATTATTTTTAACTATTATTATTAACTAATTTAATTTAATTTTGTGTGTGTGTGTTCTTGATCTTTCAGCATAAACAAGAATTTTTAAATATTGAAACAATTCCGTGAAGTTTATCATGACAAGATCATCGACGAGACAATGACGGCGATTACAATCTGACAAGTCATTATCTTGTCAATCTTTATTAGAGCTCTTGAAAAGACAACGGTAGCCGTTATCCGCTCACAATCAGTCGAGATCGGTGTATATGCGGCAAGAATCCGCACAGAACTAAATATATCAGCTTTGCTGTATTTAACGGAAGATCAATGTAAAGAAGATAGTCTCTTTAGCTAATAAGATTTATCAGCGGTCATCGCTATTAATCTCACGCGTGAAGAGGAAAAGGTATTTTATCTCATCGCGTCCAAGGCATTTCAACTCGACTCGATGCACGTTATTCCCCCGATTCTACAGACAATCGAGAAAAATTTCCTTCCTCCGATACAGATTCCAGATAGATAATCGGCGCAATTGCGAATTTACAGAACATTCTGCGACCGTAAAAACCCACCTATATACTGACGTAAGCAGCTACACTCGATTGAGCAATAATTTAACAGTTTCGATTATCTCTGCATACAACTTGATATAAAAGTCTATATCGACGACAAATCAACTATGAAATTTGATATCTTGAATGTAAAACATTTAATTTCAGAAATAATAAGTATTTAAAAAATACGTGAAGAATACTTCAATCATTGCAGATGCGTCATTTACAGCATGACATGTCTACGAAGAAACTTAGAAATTCCTGATCGGTCAAATTCAACATTTTCGTCACCTAGAGATGTAAACTCGCCCACAAGGTATGTACCGTTAATTTAAATTATAATAGTTGCGAGAAACTACGAATATAAAGAAACGAATGTTCTATACACGCACAGGATTTCGCAAGCAACAATCTATATATATAAAATAGAATGTCTGTATGTATGTATGTATGTTCTTTATACACTCTTAAACTATTCGACCGAATTTTTACCAAAAGTATATAAAATAGGGGTAGAATTTTCCGGGGAGTGCTATAAAGGGTATAGTTTTTCGTTACCGATCTTTTTGGGAACCAGTATCCGAAATTTTGCCAATTTTTCGAGAAATAATTGACCGAATCTTAAAGAATTGTATGTGAAACAGGGGTAAAATTTTCCGGGAAGTGCCATAAAGTGTATAATTTTTCGTTACCGATCTATTTGGAAATCGGTATCAGAAATTTTTTGAATTTTTCGGGAAATAATTGATCGAATCTTGAAGAATTATATATAAAATAGGGGTAGAATTTCCCGGGAAATGCTATAAACTGTATAGTTTTTCGTTATCGATCTTTTTGGGAATCGGTATCTGAACTGATAAAGGAATTTTTTTATTAAGGATATTTAAACACAAATAAAGTCGTTTGAAGAAAAACGACTCCCGGGCGAAGCCCGGGTAACCAGCTAGTAATTAATAACCCAGATAGCAAAGCGTGTCTGAGCAAAATCGCGCAAACCTATGATTGCTTATGATGCTGGCAACTTGCCGTACATTTGCTTCAATTGATTTCGAGTAATTTAACATTTGAAGCAGCACGCAAGCAACATTGGATATATGTATTGCCAGCAAGCTGTCGGCAAAAGAGTAGCATCACTTCACGTAGCAATATGACAGCATTGCGTGATCCTATGAATTATTACAGCAACATGACAGCAACAGCTCAAATTTTGAATCAGATAATTTTAGACCGCAGCATAAGTTACCAACAAGTTGCTAGCAAGTTGCTATATACAAAATTGTTATATCGTGAAGGCATCAACTTGCCGACAAATGCGGACTCAGTCGCCACAAGTCTGATAGCAACACATACTATGTTGTCGGCAACATGCCAGCAACAATGCAGACACGTTGCTATCTGGGAAGTTGACGTCATATATCGAAGCTCGGTATGCTCGGTATGCTCATCTGACAATCGCTAGAACGTAATCTCGAGTGCTTCAAATTGCCCGAGCGCAGCGTCGGTGTTTGAGTCACCATGCAGTTTCAAGCCGATGCAGAAAAGACATAAGTATCTGATTTACCTCGATGTCAGGATTCGCGGTGCTCGCGTTTGCCATCGGCACCACTGCCACTGACATCCCAACTCTGACACTATATCCGATGGTAGTACCTAGGAAAAGCAGCATCACCTGCAGGTGCCTAATTCCGAGGGTACCTACGAGAAGATCACCCTTTTATTATATATTATATTGTTTAATATTATAACAATTAAATTGATAAATATTTATATTTAGAATTTTCGAGAATTTTGTTGTTCAATTATCTAAATTTGATAAATATTATTATATAATCAGTAGTGGCCGAGTGGCTCTCACTATTTCAGAAGTTTTTTAATTATATCAAAAGAAAGGATAAGTTATATACTTATTGTTAGTGCTTGTCCGAAGTAATCGTTTACAAATTTTTGTGGTTTTCCGGACAAAATTAAAAAATTTTCGACGAACAAAGGAATACGATCCAAACATTAATCAATCTAGACGAAAGCACATTAATTACGCTCAATAATAAAAATTAAAGAGATTTTGGATTAGATATGACCTTTTTTTCGCGAAAGAAATTCATCATGGATACTCTCGGCCCCCGGGTAGGAGCCAAGGGTTATGCCGGACTCTTACCGCGGAGGGCCTACTTCAGGCGTTTGAGAGATGTCCCGGGATCCAACAATTTCATTACTACCAGGACATCCCCCGAATTATGACTGTCACACAACGTTAAAATTAATCTTGGATAAAAGATTAATCTGAAGTACTAGCGACAATTAAGTAAACAACAAGGATATTTGGACATAAATAAAAAGCAGATGTAAAATTTTCTAATCAACAATTTTGTACAAAAATTGTTGTTTTACAAATCTTTATTTATTTAATTTTCAGATTTTGAGTGCTATAGCTTGGAAAAAGTTCCTGCATAATAATTTTCGCAAAGTTACTACTAATTCTAACGTAAATACAGAACACATATAATTACGTAGATATGTACCAATGATATCTACATAGTTATAACAGCTAGATAGCATGAAGAAAGAAAAACGTGGATAATACGGAAGAAAGGTACAATGTTTCATAAGATTTTTCGTATATTGCAAAACAATTTTTCTTCCGCAGAAAGAACAATTTTGATATTAAAAATGTATACCACGTACAAAAGCATTGTTTGCTTGTGCTAAAGAAATTGTCTTGAAATTTATCACTACAAACAAGGAGGGTCAATAAAGACGTTTTTTGGACCCCTTAAAATTTTCAAAAAACAATTTTTTTTGTATGATTTCTATCCTAGTTTAAATCTTACAGACACGAATCAATTTTTTTTGTTACCTTCAAGAGCAGAGTTGTTAAAAAAATATATCCATAATATTCTTAATTTTTACAGAAATCTTATTATTATTTAATCGTTTCATTGTAGTTAATACCCGAGAAACAAGAATTAAAGATACTGAGATACGACTTTTTTTCTAATTCATCAGATCTGGCCAAATCTGACCAGATATAATTTGATATGCCAAGATATAATTATTTACCGAATGTATCCAGATCTGCTCATATATAATTAAAAATCATGAAAAAATTTAAAATGCTATAAATATATACATATATATATAAATAATAATTATATCTGGATGGATATGGTCGGATGTAACGTATTTTAGATCGCATTCGAGTATAGATACAGTTATATCTAAACAGATACAATTAGAGCTCTAGACTGTTTCGATGATAAAATTCAATCACAGATATGGTCCGATCTGAGCAAATATGGTTCAATCTAAGAAGACCAGATTACACCACATATAGTTATACTTGAACATATATGACCAGATTTGCGTAGACATGAGAAGTCATATCTGCAGAGCATATCTGACCAGATATAATTTGATCTGGTAAGATCTAATCCTTTTTTCCCGGGTAATTCCAACAAAATTAGATGATAACAGGTCGATGTAGTGAATGAAATCCGATAAGATGCAGAAATCACAAGATTTCTAATAACGAGCAGTATAAAAATAAAACAATATTAAGATTAAATTAATAATTCCTATTCTCATCTATCGAATAAAATAAGATTGACTTAATATCTTGAGACAAGAGTAATATATATAAAAAGCTTATATATTCTTGCGTTTTGCGTTTAGACTAAATATTCACGCGATGTTAGCCGTGTCAGCGCCACAGTATTTAACGCGAAACCAATGTGTGCTACCGTCTTTCGTCAACGCCAATAACGTGATACGCTATTGACCGAGAACGAAGCGTAAGTGTTTACATCAACGTCGTAGTCGTGGATATAAAGTAAGGCAGCGTAAAACGTAAGTCATGAAAGGCTATACTAAGTACAACCTTTTTCGTCTTACGTTTTTCTTTGCCTTAATTAATATGTATGCTATGACAGACGTCTCGTTCTCTCAGCCATACGAGTAACGTGTTCGTGCCTGTGGTGGATCTAATTATTGCCTGTGGTGGATCTGATTTATTATGAATAAAAGTTTACCAAATAATATCTGTGTTTTTGCTCATAATATCTGTGTTTCAAAAACCTTTACTTTATTTTATTGTAAAGGATCTTGGAAGAATAACATAAGATTCCTGACAATTTACACTAAGAAAAAAATGTCCTGGATTTTAGTAAATATTTTAGTTTGCATACAACTATGATTCCATTTATTAAAATGAAGAAAATTTCCCTTTTTGTTAGTATATGTGCATTTATTGAGAAAAAAATATACTAATAAAAAGGAAAATTTTCTTTATTTTAATAAATAAAGTCACAGTTGTATGCAAACTAATATTTATTAAAATCCAGAACTTTTTTTTCTCAGTGTACAAATTTTTTTCCGCAAGAGTATAGAATAAGATTTCCTTCAGATCCGTCTATAGTTGAATCAAGAATGTTATGAGATTGTCACAAATTGTTATCTAAATCTTTCTGAGAAAATTAGAGGGATAGCATCAAGATTATTTTATTCTAGATCTAAGAATTCCTCTATTTAAGATTAAAATATACCACTTCTTCTTTCAATACTAAATATAATTGGCCCTATTTCGATCCTATTTTATGATAGATTGAAGAGTAATAGCATTGTATCTAGAAGTCTTTTCTGTGGGTACGGTGATTCGTAATGAGATTTATGAACATATAAAGGTAACATAAAATATATACCTACAAATATATTTTTTTATAACGTGATTACTCATTGTGAGAGAAATAACACACGGCGAAATGGCTTCATAAATCCGTTAATCGCGCACAGTCCGCACTTCTCGGATCATCAAGTTGTAAACGGCAAACTCAGTTCAATAGCGTGATCGTGATGAATCGTTTTTTATTGCGGTGGGAACAAAGCAAACTTACAACTTGCGCACCCAATAATTCCAGGTAAAATAACTAAACGATAAACAAGAAGTTATCGAATTCAAGGTAAAAAAAACCATTGTTCGGCGTATCGCCTTGTAGATAGTGTAAATAGTCGTTAAATTGTCATTAGTTTATAGTTCTCGTTTTTCTTTTTTTTTTCTTGTAATTTGCGCAAAACGTCGGCGGATCGCGAGCAGTAGAATTATGCGACTCACCTGTCGGTGCTGCCATCCGCCGACGGCATCCACTCCCCCCCCCCCCCCCCATCAAAAGGGAGCAACTACTCGCCCGCGGCACATTTCAGGACCGCGGGCACACACAGGCACTCTCATCGTCAAGTTTTCGGAGAGAACACTACTCTCTTCGTAAGGCCGCCTTCCGGCTCAGAGCTTGGCCGATCGGACCGAAATCGCCCGCCGCCTCACGGAAAAAAATGACTTTGCAATAGTAGCTAAATTTCAGTAGCTGAATCAAACTTAGCTCTAAGAGCTACCACCTTAGTATCATGGCTAAACTTTGGCTATTATAGGAAAAAGTCATTAGCTGTAACGTAAAAAATTATTAGCTAAAATAGAAAGCGTAATTTAGCACAAGCACAAGCTAAAAAGGTTGCAGCTGTACCTAAATACACCTTACCATGTACAGACATTACGACATTTGTCTGTTGTAGCAAAAGTTTGTTGCTATAGTAGCTAAGTCCAAATAGCGAATAAATTTAGCTGGGACAGCAACAGCATTAGCCGTCCCTAGAATAAGGACACATCTTAGCTGTCACAGCTAAATTTTAGCTCCTGCTGCTAATCCTTTTTTTCCGTGCTCGCTACCGCAGGAGTGTGCTTTTCTCCTGTTGCTTTTTCTGCCTTGCTCTGCCGCTTGCTTGCTTGCTTGCACGTGCTTGCCCGTTACGCACCGAACGAGACGAGACCCACGGTGCGGCCACGAGTTCAGAGGACAGGACGAGGCCCGGTGGACACACGGGACGACGGCCGATACGGTGAGTCGCTTTGCTTTATCAGTTCGTTGCATGCGCTTTGCGTTCGCGAAAACTATTTGTGAGGGAATTGGTCCCTCTGGTCCTTCGAGCAACTTTCGCACCATTCGCCTCCGGGGAACTGACACCCGGGGGTACAACCATACTCGATGATTTTCTTTTATTATTAATAATAAAATTTATTATTAATAATGTGATTCTTTATTTTATTATTAATACATTAATATTTTAATTAACCGTCACCGCACCCACAGAAAAGGTTTCTGGATACAATATGCTATTACTCTTTAATCTATCATAAAATAGGATCGAAATAGCACTAACCATATTTAGTATTTAAAAAAGAATATTTTAATCTTAACTAGAAAATTCTTAAGTCCAGAATAAAATAGTCTTGATATTATTTTCTTTAACTTTTTCAGAAAGATTTAGATAAAAATTTGTGATAATCTCATAATATTCTTGATTCAACAATAGACGGATCTGAAGGAAATCTTATTCTACTCTTGCAAAAAAAAGAGTTTGTAGATTGTCAGAAATTTTATATTATTCTTTAAAGTTCCTTTTTGTGATTAAATGAAAAATAAAGGTTTTTATGAACGAAAACACAGATATTATTTGGTTACTTTTTTATTCATAATAGATCAGATCCACCACAGGCAATAAATAATCAGATCCACCACAGACACGAACACATTACTCGCGTATGGCTGATGACAGAAAACGAGACGTATGTCGTAGCTTATAGTAGATATTAATTAAGGCAAAGAAAAACTTAATACGTAAAAGTCTATTATACTATAGCTTTTATGACTTACGCTTTTACTCTGCCTTACTTTATGTCCACAACTACGAACTACTAAGAACTACTTTATGTAAACACTTAAGCCAGTTCTACAATACGTCGCAAACGATGGCAACTGCTAGTTGAGTCCTGTGCACTGAGAAAAATGGACAGTTCGTTCAAAAATTAACAAATGGATAATCCGATATTTTTAGTCAGAATTATGAAAAGCCGATCAAGATTAATATAATGTCCAATCAATTACAGCCGGATATCATTGATAAATAATTGATCGGCTATTCATAATTCCGACTAAAAGTATCGGATTATCCATTTGTTAACTTTTGAATAAACTGTCCATTTTTCTCAGTGTGCGGAAACTCTAACGCTTCGTTCTCGGAAAGCGATTCACTTGGCGCTCCGAACGCTCTTAGAAACATTTTATCCTTGTTGTTTATCAAATGTTAAACAAGGACAAAATGATGCTCTGAAGCGTTTGAAGCGTTTAGTGGATCACAAATTTTCGGTCAATCGGTATCACGTTATTGGCGTCGACAAAAGACGGTAGCACACATCGGTCTCGCGCCAAATATTGTGGCGCTAACATCGCGTGAAAATTTAATCTAAACGCAAGAATATATATAAGCTTAAATTTATATACATATAATATATATATATATATATATATGTTACTCTCGTCTGAAGATATTAAGTCAAGATATCAATCTTATTTTATTCGAGAGAAGAGAATAGGAATTATTGATTTAATCTCAATATTGTTTTATTTTTATACTACTTCAAGTTATGATGAGATTAAACATGTCAAGAATATCTTTGTCTTATTATCAGAAATTCTTCCTGAGAGGACGCCATTTTGATTGATTAAGATTCTCTTTTCCTCTTAGACTTCAACCTCGCGGAAATATGCTCGGATCAGATATTCCTTACGTACACACAGAGAAAAAGAAATTCTTAATTTGAAAATATTTTTAGTTTTAATAACTTGGAAATCTTGAAGTGAGATTATATTGCGTTAAACTTGCTTGAATAAAGTCATTGTATATATAGTGCAATTAAGAAAAAAATATTGAAATAAAAAGTTGAAATTCTTATAATAAGATATAGATTATTTCGTATATAAGCAAGATCACTATAATTTTCTTATAAGAATTTCAACTTTTTATTTCAACATTTTTTTTCTTGGTTGCACTATGTAATGACTTTATTCAAGCAAAGTTTTCTTCAAGCAAGTTTAACGCAATATAATCTCATTTCAAGATTTCCACGTTAAAACTAAAGATATTTTCAAAACAAAAATATTATTTTTTTCTGTGTATATATCTATATATGGAGACGCTGAAGATATCCTCAACAATTATTTTTAATGCAGCGTTAGCGAAGAACTACGTCATCCATTAACGAAAAGCGAAAAAGAGACGTATCTTCTCCTTTTCTTGGGCGACGACAATGACGTATCTTAATATAACACTTTCGAACTTTGCATTGTAATATCTCCGCTCATAGACGAAAAATAAAAGCACTTTTATTGTATAATTCAAACCCAAACTATCGATTGAAACTACTCAGAACTTGATCCCAGGTAGCACATATTAGTTTCATATACGTTTTTTGAACGTATACACAGTTTCATACCGTAAAGAACCATTAAGAAACGTTTGAACAAAAATGTTTTTAAAACCATGATTTAAGAAATGTATTTTTTACGTTTCTACAGTTAACAAAAATACCTATTTATAAATAACGTTTCTTAAATCATGGTTTCAAAAACATTTTGTTCAAACGTTTCTTTATGATTCTTTACGGTTATGAAACTATGTATACGTTCAAAAAACGTATATGAAATTAATATGTGCTACCTGGGGATGGACTACAATGTGTCTCGCTACGCGTACACTTATTATTAGCACGAGACACTACCGTAACTCTTAATTGTAGAAAATTTATATATTTTTTTTAATTTTAATATTTTTTAATTATATCTATTTTAATTAAATATATACAGAAAAAAGTTAGTCTTTAATCAAGACGAATATATTCAAATCAACACAGTCATTGTGTCATATGTAAACAAGAATATGTAATTTTCTTAAAATAATTTTATATTCTTGTATTTTAAGAATATTATAATTTAATTTGAATATAACAATTGTCACATAAAGAGTGACATAAACAATATGATTATTTTAATGATAATGATGTCCTCAAATAGCACCCACAGAAAAAAAGAACATTTTTATTTAGAGAAGTTTTTATTTTTGACATGTAAATGTTAAAATGATAAAGCGTTAAACAAAGATAAATTACTCTCATCAAAGCATTATACATAATTTAATAAAGAAAAATATATTCTTATTACTCAAAAATAATTTTTATTGATAATAATGAGGTTCCGAAACCCAATCTGCTTTTCGCCTCTGCTTATATATACGCGGCTGGATGTATTTTAAATGCGAGAAAGCTCTTTTTGCCATGCGCTGCCTAACATCGTTGTAACACTGAGAAACTCATTTGGTGGAAATAACCAAATTTTAGTTAACACAACATAAGTTATTTGTTTCTATATGAGCAAACAAATACTTTTGTTAGAAGAAAAAAATAATTTTGTTGCAAGAATATGTATGTGGAACCAAAAATTTTGTTCAAAGAAAAAAAGATCCAATTCGGCTACAACCAAATACGGGGACTATTTGTTTGAACAAACAAAGTAAATTGTGTTGTACGAAGAAAAATAATGTGTTGTATTACGAATTAACTACGAATCGCAACTACAACAATAATTAATTTTTGTTTCGGACAACACAAATTTAAATAATATTTGTTAAGGGAACAAATACTTTCCAACAAAAGACGTTGGTTTCTCTAAACAACCTAATCATTTGTAGAAAAATCAATTAATTTAATTCAACAAATAAAAACAAAACTCGCCAACAAAAAAATTTTGGTCTTATTAACAAATTTGGTCTCTGTGTGCGAATTACTTTCGGTAAAATGAGCGAATGCATTTTATGGGCATCCACAATGTCTTATTTTTTCGATTTCTTCTTCTTCATTGTAACATAATAAAATTGAATCAACATTATTTGTATTTACGTTATAGAGAGTATTGAATTTTAAAATAAGATTAAACTGTCTTTATCGTTATAATATGAATATTCTTTGTTTGAAAGTACTGTTATTCTCTATCCATTTTTTTGCTTTTTGTTATTAAAAATTATTTTTAAATAATAAAAATATATTTTTCTTTATTGAATTATATATAATGCCTCGGTGCTTGTAATTTATCTTTGTTCAATGCTATATAAGCTATATCCCATTTTAAGATTTACATGTCAAAAATAAAGATATTCTCTAAATAAGAATGTTTTTTTTCTGTGTAAGATTGCTCGAAAGACAAAAAAAAATTTTTTTATTGTAGGATATTAAATTGTAAAGAGTTTTTTACTTGACAATTTTGACGTAATCGATTTTGACGTAATTTGATTTAATCAATTCGGCATCGTCAGACTACGATAAGAATTTCTTCTATCTGCTATATGCATCAAACGTGGACATCTTGACATGCTTACTAATTCAATATACATCATCAATCAACAGTGTAGGGTTGCCAATTACTATAAACTTGATTTAAAAAAAGTATATAAATCAGTTTGACATTGAAATTATAACGAGAAAATAAAAATATTTTAAAAAACTAAGATATTTTTGCTTAAAAAAATCTTGACTCCAAATTAATTAAGGAATTTGTCACTAATTAATAATTCGCAAAGTGTCAGACGTATATTTTAGCAATAGCTATATCCTTTTCTTTTATAGCATGTAAATAAATTTAAATGAGTATTGATAGTCTTTAATAATTCTGAGTTTCACTGAAATCTTCCATTTTAATAGATTTATTCACGAAATATTTTTTAAAATTCTTTCTCCCTTTATAGAAAATTGTTCCTTTGCACAAGAATTTCATTAATCTGTACGCACTGTTTATGACATATATATTATTTATATTATTTATATCATTATTTAATAGATTACCTTTCGGTTTAATCGGTGGAACTTTTATCCTCTCTGAGAAAGGTATCGTAAAGACACTTTCCTTCGCAAAGACGACCATTATAGTGAACTTCTAACGAAGCTGACACTGAAGCAAATTGCAGAAACAACGACACATCGACCGTATCCACGTAGCTTTATATTATCACCGAAAACTGATTCTCCCACCTTTTTACGTTTGAACGTCTACTTAAGCGACGGCACGTCTTGCTGTCATATTAATAAACAGATATCATTTCTTTAGCATCAAAAATCACTGTTTAGCAAAATGTAATCCCACTCAATTATACACCTGCTCAATATTCTTCACTGTCTGTTTTATCTTTCATTAATTTTCTGAATGAGATTAACATTTAATCTTTGAATTTTTATTGCATTATTATTGTGATATAATTTAATAACACAGATTTGCTTCAAATTGCAAATTCATATATTTTAATGATTATAACAAATAAAAAAAGAGGAATATAAAATAAAAAAGGAAGAAATATTTACCAAAGAGAAGAGACATTTCTCCATTTAAAAAAAAAATATTTTTTTCTATACTTACATAATCTTCTCTGTTGGATATATTTCTTTTTATAAATACATAATTGAAGAGAGTTGAAAGGTATGCGGATCAGAAACTTGTTTATCACCAAGATTTTATTAATTTAATACTGATTAAATTAATCATATACAACGACATGTTTTGTAATTAGAAGAAAATTTTAACACTACTGCCAAGATGCGAGCAATATGAATTATTTGATGATTGATTTGAAATAAATGTATTTTATTAATAGAATGTACGATAAAAGAAAGGAACTAGACTTAACAAAATCTGTAACTGAGTCTTAATTATTCTGTCACTTACTGAGATTTTATTATTGAGATTTCATCGCATGAGTACGAATCGATCGCGAACGATAAATAATCTTTTCTGCGTTCTGTACAGATAACGCGAATGTTAACAACTTAAGCACCACACTGGCCAGTTGACATTCTATCAGATAGAGATTCGCTCTCGAGTTTTTAGAGCTTTGGCGAAAACGTGTATTGTCGTATTTATCCATCATACCAGGAAAATAAACATAATTGTCGAAAGATATGGAAAAAACGGAGATTTTATAGCATTTACAAGGGTTTGGAACTGTCCTTCACCGATTTCGATGGAATTTGGATATATTGCAGAGTGGCGAAAAAAATAACAGACACGTATTTTTTTTATCAGCTCCGAAGCATGTCTAAGGATTGAAACAACCCCTCGAAAGAAATTCTATATATTTGATTACGAGTGAATATCTCTGAAACCGTGAGGTATATGAAAAAATGTTTTAAATTTCACTAAAAGAATTAATTTTTGTTAAAGCACTCGTGTTCTTCGACGCGCCCTTGTTCGGATCGCCTGTCAAGTAGGCAACCAGTCGCACGACAGCATTGACGTCTGACAATACTAGTCCACTTTCTTTAATTTTATTTTGGCTTTTTTGGTGTTTTTTTAAATTTTTATTTACACATTTTATTACAAGAGGTGGTCAAAGTGCTTGCCTCGCACCTGATTACGTTAATTACATCTGAATAATAAATTCCTTATCCTTTCACCTTTACCTAACATGTATTTACAAAAAGAAATCAAGAGGCGTCAAGTTGATCGACAACTAAAAGCTAATTAAAAATATAACGGGGGCTTCTAATCAAATCAGGAAAAATATTGAAATATTCCAAGCAATAAGAAATTCAATGCTACACAGAAGTGATAAATGTAATTAAGTGCAAGACAGACACTTTGAGCATCTCCTGTAATAAAATATGTAAATAAAATTTTTAAAAAGCAATAAAAATGCAACATTAAAGAACGTGTGGACTAGTATTGTCACACACTGTTGTGCGACTGGTGTTCTATTTCACAGGCGATCCGAACAAGATCGCGTAGCTCCTCAAGGATGCATCGAAAGATCCCTTAATAAAAATTCTTTCGTGAGAGAGACCTACAAATCCCTAACGTTTGTCCCATACCTTCTAAAACACTCTCCATATTCACAATCAATTTTTACACGTATTTAAATTTTATAACCTGCTTTTGCTTCCTCATAGAGGAAGCTTTGTTTTCGTTAAAAAAAATTTTTTTTAGCTGCTTTTGCCAATGTGTTTAAAATGTTTTAAAACGTCGAAAAATCACTTTTGTACGAAATGTCCGTGTGTATGTGTGTATGTATGTGTGTGTGTGTGTGTATGTATGTAACGCTTCTGTTGTCCGTTAATGCTCTAACTTCCGTAATTTTTGAGATATCGGGCTGTTTTTTTTTTTAATCGATAGAGTATCATTCAAGGAAGATTGGTATTGAATTTGGCGATGATCGGTAAAAGGGTTCTTTTTTAAAAAAATTTTGAATTTTTTTAGAAAGTGTGTTTTACGCTGTAACTTTTTCAATATTTGAGATAGCGATCTATATTTAATTCTATTCTATTTTCCAGTTTTTTCTACCCCTATTTCATATACAATTAATTAAAATTTGGTTAATTAGTTCCGGAGTTACAGACGTTTGAAATTTCTGAGAATCTGTACATAAATAGAACCCTGTTAAAGTTTGTTTTAAAAATAGAAATAATTTATTTTTAAATCAATAAAGTAACGTGTTATTTTAATCTCGATATTTGTATAATACGAATACTATTTCTAATAAAATATATCAGATATCATATTTCGTATTTATGATATATTTCTGATATATTATTTTAGAAATAGTATTCGTATTATACAATATATTTTCGGGAAATAATTGACCGAATCTTAATGAATTGTATATGAAACAGGGGTAGAATTTTCCGGGGAGTGCTATAAAGTGTATAATTTTTCGTTACCGATTTTTTTGAAAGTGGAATTAGAAATTTTTCCAATTTATATAAATGTAAAGTGTTAATTAATTAACATTTCTAATTTTTTTTATGAATAGAGTATCATTAAAGGTAAGGTGTTGAATTTGGCAATGATCGGTGAAGGGGTTACCGATTTTTGCCTAAATTACATTGCTTACTTATAGTTTTTAAGTGTGCAAGTAGAAACCTGCACATTACTTTCATTTTTAAGTGGGCAAGTAGAAACTTTCTTACAATTTTTAAGTATGTAAATTATAAATTTGCACATTGTTTCATAGTTTTTAAGTGTGCAAGTAGAAATCTGCACATTGTTTACTTGTAGTTTTTAAGTGGGCAAGTAGAATCCTTCGCTCACATAGCTTCCTCTATGAGGAAGCCAAAACAAATAAAGTAAGAAAGTTTCTACTTGCCCACTTAAAAACGTGTGCAGGTTTCTACTTCCACACTTAAAAATTGTAAGGAAGTAATGTGTGCAAGTTTCTATTTGCACACTTAAAAACTATGAGGAAGCAATGTGCAAGTTTCTATTTGCACCATGTTTTTCCTGATAAGTTACTAGGCATTTGTTTTAGAATAAATCTTCTCATAATCAGTTTCCAGACACTTTCTTTTACATTATAATTAGCTTTATAGTAATTTTAGTATTACAGTGCTTAATTATTATAATTAGCTTCCAGTAATCTTCTAATAGTGATCTTAAAAGTTTTTACTCTATTTATAAAAAGTTATTTGACAAATGTTCTTTTTACGTACAAAACTTGACTTTATTTTAACTTTCCAGAATGCTTAAGGAAATCATAAACACTGTGGCTGCGTTCGGGAAACACGCTATTAGCGCTATTGCATCATTCTATCTTTATCGCTCATCAAGTGTAAAACAAGAATAGAATAAGCAAATAACACTAATAGCGTCTTCCCGAACGCACTCATCATGTAAAACTTTTAAAATGTGTCTATTATTATTTTAAACACGTAATATGCATGTGATTGTATCTAAAATATTGTTCTAAGTCCAATCAAAATAAAAAGTAAAAATTCGTTCTTATATACACATAATAATGCACCTCTGGTGTTATAGGTCTAACTTATTACTCAGATTAACGATAGTATAATCAGCTCTGACGAGTGAGGCTAATGGGTAACGAAAACATCGGTGTAACACAAAATTGAAACATTACATTACACTTTAGAGCAATGATATGTACAGCTGTTTATCGATGAAAATAATAATTTGTAACGTTTTGATATTTAAAAGTACATTTATAAATATAAATTTAATATAAATCAGCTCCAGTTCTAACACTTCGGGCTTACTACATTACACACCCGCATACTTTGTAACTTGCCGTAGGATTTAGTCCAATGACAAGTTACAAAAATTTCACGTATTAAAAGCGTATCAAAGTTAATTTAATAAAATTTCAAATCTGTGTCTCGTTCTCTTTTTTCTCCTTCCGTTTCTGCTGTTGTGCTTCTGGCTCATTCCACCATTGTATCTCGCCCTTGCCGAATATCACGAACACCAAGTTACCCAAGAAGTAAATCGCCGCTGAGACGTAGAACACGATGTTCCATTGATACACACTACTCTGAAAAGCGAGAGATCTCTCGATAGAAACTTTTTCATTGTTTTTGAAGCAATTGGTAAGTTCATTAAGGAAAAAAGAGTAGAAATTAAGGATAAAAGAGTAGAAATTGTAAATAATTTAGTAGATATATAGGTAAATTTGAAGATATAGAATTAAATAAAAAATTTTCAGAAAAATGAGTAAACTATAAGATTACTACGTATATTACATGCAGATATTTTACATACACAGAAGAAAGATGATTACCTCGTCGGTGACGATGATGGCACATATTAGTGGCGCGATAATAGAGATGACGGTGGCAAAGGTATTGGTGATGGATATCATGGTCCCAGCAAAGTTTGGACTGAGATCTATATGATTGATGAGGAAGCCGCTTAAACATCCAGCGTTTAGACTTACTGCCAGAACGAGGATGACGATGGCCCATATATAATCATCGATGGGTACAACGCTCATACATGCCAGAGCGATAGCCGGACCCCAATAAGCCACTGTGTTGCAAATCTTTCTAATTGTACCTCTAGCCGCACCTTTCTTCAATGCATAGTCGGATAACCAGCTTATGGGAAAGGTAAGAATAAACTTCACCGAGTATGGCAAAGCGGCAATTATACCACTCTACAAAAAGAAATGTGTACTTTAATTAATTTCTTTATATAAAGTATTATGTCTAATCGTTTAAAAAAGAAATAATTCTAAATAAGGTGGAAATAATTTCAAATATATCTATTATAAATATTAAATCACGGATATTAAAACGATTGCAGTCGAATAAATGAATTTCGCCAAATTCGTGAAACTAATATAGGAAGAAAATTTTCTTTATCCTGTTTACTTGTTTGCCAAATTTTATTGCTTACCTCTTTGATATTGAAATTCAACACGCCTGTTATGTAACTCGGCATTTGCGTCAATAAAATCTGGCCTCCCCAATTTTGCGTGGAGTGGGCTATTATGATAGCCCACATAGGCATCGAAGTGAATATGTGCTTCCACGGTGTTTTCAGTTTCTAAAAGGTAATAAAGTCATTCTGAATATAAATATAGAATCTATATCTTGTATTATTTGTTATTGCATTTTTACAGCCTTAAATCATTATATAACATAAAATATTTTTGTCGCAAGTAACGTAAAAATAATCTAATGTAAGAAAGATGTTCAAAGCTCGAAATTGAAGAAACTCTTTCTTCATATTATGGTACAGAAAATTATATTAAGGCGATAAACAAGTATTACTATATATGTAACACCAAAAATCATTATTTGTGTCATTGAGATTTATGATAATGGATTATTACCTGTTTGACCTCGTCATCGCTTTTCGCTTCAGTTGTCCTCAAACTTTCTTCTATATACATCCTCTCCTCCGGGGAAATACTGCGATGATTGGACGGCGCGTCTGCTCCAAAATAAAGGAACGCCATGCTCCAGATAATCGTTATTACACCGAATACGTAAAAGATACTGGGCCAACCACTGCTGGATGCAGCGAGAACTCCAGCAATCGGCATTGTGATGACCGTGCCGAGTTGGCTGCCCGCATAAGCAAATGTTCCTGAGGTATAATATTTAGACTTATTTAGTTGCGAAGTTATATTAATTAACATACAATTAAATATGATTCGCTGTAAGCAAAGCAGTTAGTTGTTTTACGATAGAATTGTAAAATTTATTTTTTGCATCAAGTTCTACTCATTTATCAATAATCTTTCAAAACTATAAACAATTTAAGAGAGAGAGAGAGAGAGAGAGAGAGAGAGAGAGAGAGAGAGTCAATCATTACTTTCCAGCGACAGAGAGAACGTTGGCGTTTAATAACTCATTGTCAGTAATTTTTATGTTAAGTATTTAATTACCTTGTATCTTACACAAAATTAATAACCTACGAATTGTTTGTTTCCTAATATAATTGGAATGTGCTGAGCGCAGATTCTGAATCTATTCTCACCCAGTCGTGCTCTTTCACCGGGCGGCACCCACTTTGAGAGGAGGGTTTGGATGCAAGGATACATGCAAGCCTGAGTGAGACCCATGCCTATCCTGCAAACCAGGACGACCTCCAGACCCCCATAATGAGCGGCAATCGGTGTTAAGCCTTTGAATATCCCGGAGAGCAGCATCCCGATAGCAATAAGCTTCTGGCTGCTCCAGACATTAACAATATAGCCGCTCAGCACTTGCGGCACCAGGTAGCCCCACGAGAACGAGCTAAGCACCAAGTCCTTCTGCGTCTTAGTCCAACCGTAATCCTGACAACGTAATCAATACTTTCGAATAATTTTAACCTCGGTGAGCCTATAGTGGAAATTATGCAAGACAATGTTATTCAAAAAATTACTAAAAATATTTAGGTGTCTGAAATAATTTTTAATTATTTTTGTATCCTGTTACATACGTATAAAATAAAATTAAAGAAACACACACACACACACATTAATGCGCGCGTAAAAAAAGAAAATGTACCTGAATTGAACTTGAAAATTATATATATATCTTAAGATTGAACTGTTTCCGCGCTCGTGGCAGAAAAAACTATTTTATGATGTGTAGTCTATTATTTTAATTTGGTGTGTGTGTGCAATTATACATTAAATGTGTAATTTTGCATAGTGGTTAAAATTCTGTTAATTAAGTTGCTCTCTAAATTATTAGAGTGACTGCAATAGTCATTCCAACAGAGAGGGTTGTTACCCCAATTTGAGTAAATGCACTTATAAATAGGAGTGAATTTTTCACTCAAATTTTTACAGCGGCTACTCTATCGGAGTGATACGATCTGCTATAGTGAATCATGTTTCACTAAAGATCAACTGACAAATGACTCTAACAAAATGAAATTTTCCACTAAAAATTGCAGAGACATAATTTATTCCTGTGGACACTGATCTACTATACTCGAAAAGAGTGTCCTTTCATTCAAATAAAGTGCAATTTCACTCCAACTTATAGAACTTTACTCTTTCTTAGAGTGGCGAATTATTCAAAGTGCACAGGCTCAGTTTTCACTTTTCGTTATACTTGCATGCGTTTCGCTCGTTTTTAATGATATATCACTCTTCGACTTTTAGAGAATGTCTTGCTTAAATTTTAATCATAATCATCTTATATGCTGTCCAAATCTTTCTTGACCTTTCAGCATGAACAAGACTTTAAAAGTATTGAAACAAATCAGTGAAGTTTATCACGACAATCAAAGAAACAATGACGGCGATTACAATCTAATAATTCATTATTATCCTATTAGTGGCCTTGTAGAGACAACGGTATTAGCTCTTATCTGCTTACAATCAGTTGAAATCCGTGTATATGTGCGGCAAGATGTACGCGTCGCGTCGTACAGAAGTGAATGTATCAGCTTTGCTATATTCTATGGAGGATTAATTTAAAGAAAAAAGTCTCGTCAACTGCAGCGAGATTTATCCGGTTACCTTGATTAATCTCGCGCTCGAAGAAGAAAAGCATTTCATTGCGCCAAGCTCGACCAGATGCACTTTACTCTCTCGAATCCGCGGACAATCGAGGAAAATTTCCTTCCTCCGACACAGATTCCAGAACGGTGATCGGCGCGATCGCGAATTTACGGGACATTCTACGACTGGTAAAAACCGACGTAAACAATTACGCTCGATCAGGCAAATTTAATAATTCAAATATCTCTTTAACTGCATACAACTCGATTTATATCGACGACAATTAAATCAACTATAAAGTTTGACATCTTGAACGTAAAATTTAATAGCACAAATTTAAGTACTCAACCCTTTGTAACTCCTGCTGACATTACTGTTACAAACCGGCAAAGTTTCCATCAACATTCTAAATCATGAATTTATCTGTTGTAAATCAATTTAAAACAGTTGTTATATTTTTTATTTTTGATAACATGAGTTACAAAAAGTTAAAAGAATACGTCAAGAATATTTCAATCATTGCAAGTACGTCATTTGCAGTATGCCGTATCCACGAAGATCCGAGATTCATTCTAATTGATCAAATTCAACATTTTCGTCACCTAGAGATGTAAAATCTAGCACGAAGTATGTACCGTTAATCTAAATTAATAGTTGCGAGAAACTACAAATATAAAGAAAAGAATATTTTATATTACACACACAATTTAAAGTTTCCCAAGCAACAATATTGAGTTCATCGAGTTGACGTTATGTAACGAAGCATGCTTACGTTCATCTAACAATCACTACAAAAACGTTTCTAGTGTTTCAAATTATCCGAGCGTCGATATTTGAGTCACCGGTTTCAAGCCCCAATAAAAAGACATAATTACGTAATTTACCTCAATGTCAGGATTCGCGGTGCTCGCGTTCGCCATCGGTACTATAGCCACTGACATCGCAACCCTGAGACTGTATGCGAGGCATGTGGCCAGGAACAGCATCAGCACCTGCAGATGCCTGATCCCAAGGATACCTACAAGAACATCATTTTATTCCAATAACGAACAAAAATCGCTTGATATTAACAAATTAATAAATATTTATTTTTAGAATTTTCGGGAATTTTCTTATTTAATTACCTAAATTTGATAAATATTATTATAATCTATAGAGGCACCAAGAGTCTCTCACTATTTCAGAAGTTCATTGTATTAAAAAAAAAAATAAGTTATACTTACTCGACGCTTATCATTTAAAAATTTGTTTAATTTTCCGGAAATTCAAGAATTTTCGACGAACTATAAGGAAAGCCGATCGAAACATTGATTATAATCTAAACAAAAGCACATTGTTTTTACAGAATATTGAAATTTAAAGACAAATTAGAAATGACTATCATTACAACGTTAAAATTAATCTTGGATAAAGATTAATCTCAAGTACTAGAGGTAATTATAAGTAAATGAATTTTAAAAAAAGTACACGAAGGATGTTGGAATATAAACAAGCCAAGAAGGATGTTCGAATATAAATGACAAGTGGAGTTGAAACAAAAGAACGAAAAACAAAACGTTGAAGTAAAAGATAACATCTCTAAGATAACAAATGTTTTTAACTACATAAATAATCGTAACCGACGTTTTGTTCCCCGGAAAAAATCTCCCGGAAATCAGTTCCCGGAAAAAATCTCTCCGGAAAAAATCTCCCGATCAAAAAATCTCCCCCGGAAAAAATCTTCCCCGGAAAATATCTCCCCCGGAAAAAATTTCCTCCAGAAAATATCTCCTCCGGAAAATATCTCCCCCGGAAAAAATTTCCGTGCCCAGCAAAAGATAAGAAATACATAACTCATGATAATTTAATACAAAGAAAGATTGACAGCAACATTTCTCAAGAAGTTTGACGCAACCAGCAAAGCGCAAATAAATTAAAAAAGTCAACGTGACTAAAAACAAAGACAATAAACATAACTCATGATAATTTAATACAAAGAAAGATTGACAGCAACATTTCTCAAGAAGTTTGACGCAACCAGCAAAGCGCAAATAAATTAAAAAAGTCAACGTGACTAAAAACAAGGACAATAAATACATAACTCATGATAATTTAATACAAAGCAAAATTCAACGCATCCAACAAAGCGCAATTAACGTAATACAATCGGCGTAACTAACAACAAAGATAAATAACACATAATCCACAACAAATTTTTATAACGACAGATTGGCAGCGACATTCTTCAAATATTGTAACACATCCTGTCGGTTGTAGGCTGCAACGAGACTCTTCAATCGCGCATCGTTGTCTTTGTAGCGCTTGTTTCTATTATTCGCAGGAGCGTGAGCATCCGCGCGCGCAATGTGAGCCTCGACGAGACCCTGCTCTGCTTGAAGCAACTCAATCATTTTCCACAGTATGAGATGCGAACCATTTGCCCTCCGATTTAGTGCATGGTGCCATCCTTCCACTGCATTGTTGGTACGAGCAGCAGCCACCATCACTGAGGAGTAGTGGTTCCACAAAGAAATGTCAAACATTGCGCCGCGTCGTACCTTACGACGACCTAACACGCCAACCCAAGTGTGCTCAAAATAATCGAGGAAACCTCTCAAATCCTTCTCATTATCCGTGAAAAATGGCGACTGCAGCAAAGTATCGTACGCGTAAGTAACATCGCAGGAAGGAACGAACGCCAATGCGAATAACATTCGCAAATTACGAGCTGCGCGGCTGCTCTCGCGGTACAATGGCGCAAGGTCGTGATCTTGTATACTACGCCAAAGTGCCTGACCGAAATGGAATAAACACCCTTTGATATCACACTCGGGAAATTCTAGCGTAACGGCTTTTAAAAATGCCATCTCGAAATCCGACATTACATTTTTTGGGGCCACCCCGGGAATAGCATTTTTTAGAGCCCGTAACAGAGTTTGATATGTTCTCTTGCGTCGATTAGGGCATAACGCATATACGAGAGGCACAACCTTGCCATTCACCTCCCCATGTACGGTGTACAGTTGGTCGAATATTTCAGGCACTACTTTAAAAGTACCATCGCAATACCATACGTCACATCCTCGCAACACCTGCAGATTATCCTCCGTAGCAAATATAAGCAGTCTGTTGTTAATATCCTCAGAGTCGAATAACAAGAATTTCACGCTCTTCAATGTCTTTTGAAAGTGTTCTGGTATTTCATACAATGTGTTCTTCCTGGGATTAGGCGGTAAAGGATTGTTCCTTTGACGGATTCCTCGGACAGTCCGACTCAACGACTCAGCACTCGGTAATTGTGCAGCAACAGGAGACGACACCGTACCCAGTACGGACGCCACTAACGACGATGATGCTTCCTTGCTTGTAACCGCTTTCTTCCGTAATTTTGCAACAACGCGTTTTGTCTCAACAGCTGCAGCGTTAGGAGTGTGAGTTGTGTGCTCAGTTTGATGCAAAATGATGCCTACAATAAGCAAAAAATAAAAGAGTAATGACAATTTTCCGATACAGCTATGAAGCACATTAATTTACATACCATCGCGTAACTCCGACGACGTGTGACAAATCCCCCGACACCCGGATTTATACTGCACACACCGCCAAATAACTTTTCCATTAGACCCCTCCCCATGCTTGTAATACAATTCACCATCAGCAATCAGCTGATTTTTTCCCTTGTTGCTTTTTACAAATTTGAGCGGCATGGCGCACGATAATATCGCTACCAGTACTTACAACAGACTGATTACTGTTATTCGCGGTGATATTGCTGACGAAGAGTAAACACAGCACAATCAGTTGACGGTTCCGAATAATAACATATACAAGCACCAAATAAAGTCGCACAGTCTAGTGTAACGGCTTTTAAAAATGCCATCTCAATTAGAAATACAGCAGTACTGGAATTATGGATTGGGAGATTTTTTACGGGGGATATTTTTTCCGGGGGAGATTTCTTCCGGGGGAGATTTTTTCCGGGGGAGATTTCTTCCGGGGGAAATTTTTTCCGTGGGAGATATTTGTCGGGGGAGATTTTTTCCGGGGAGATTTTTCCGGGAACTTATTTCCGGGGAGGATTTTTCCGGGGAGATTTCTTCCTAGAACCATAAATAATATTACGAATAATTTTACTTTATGGGAAGATTTTCAAAAATTAATTATTGATTATAATATTGCATATAATAACACTGCTAACGATTGTGAGGCTAGTTTAATTTCCCGCTCTATGTAGAGTAGCGATAGCGTAAGGCGATCATGTGTTATCACGCGACCGCGAAAGGACGCACGCGGAGTAATACACAGGCGACGAGAGGAGAGATATCCGCGCAAACGCAGAGAACAGACGTATTCGGTCCGTACAGTTTTGTTTTAATATCTCCAAGTAAAGTTACATATTCACTCCTTCCGCTGAGTGCCGTTTATTTAGAGACCCTCACAAGATTTACTTACAATCCTGAGAAAACATGGACATGTAGAATTGCCTATAAGAATATTCGAGTTTTGTTTCAAACACCACGAAATGCATCCATCAATATTAAATCTGTAGGTGGCGGGTCTTATATATACCTACATTTCGATCTCATCTCTGGTCTCGAGAGATCGGTACAATTATAGAAGAAATATATAAAAAGAAATAAAATTAAATGTAAAATATTGACGGTTTGTCACTTACTGAAAGTTAATTCGACCATTAAAAGGAAACTAATATCCTACCATTGTTTACAAAAGAAACCAACAAAGGGTCTAGGGGGATAAGCTTGTAAAAATGGCCCCCGCAAGTATGAAGTTGATATTGGCGTCGTAAGTTAGTACCCATGTGACCTTGAACTCCTGCAAATATTAACCTTGAAATTATATTTTTAAAGGAGTTATGGAGGAAGAAAGAAAAAAAACAAAAAATTTTTTTCTCGAAAACGGCTCGACCAATTTTTATGAAAAAAATATATGTTGTAGGTATCAATAATGATGTTTAAAAGAAAAT
Organism: Temnothorax unifasciatus; assembly: GCA_030770225.1. Taxonomy (NCBI): domain Eukaryota; kingdom Metazoa; phylum Arthropoda; class Insecta; order Hymenoptera; family Formicidae; genus Temnothorax; species Temnothorax unifasciatus. The sequence goes on from JASTWK010000391.1 coordinate 152,926, forward strand.
ATTTTGTAATTTTTGAACAAATAATAGAGCTAAAAAAAATTTTTGAATTTTTCAAACAATTTTTTTTTTGTGTTTCTTTAGAGTGACACCTTTAATTTTTTTTGCAAAAACATTGTACTAGTATCTATTTTAACGTAGAATTTTCCCAGATTTTTAAAAAATATAGTTTTGGAGTAAAAAAATAAAAATCATGGTTGTGTCACCTGATGCTCAAAGTAACGCCTTGTAGCGCCGGTCAAGGGAACTGCCGCATATATATATAAACAATTCCGCGACTGCAATGTTAATTATGAACAAAATATATTATTTTTCTATTAATTATAAACAATATATTTATTTAAAAACAAGTCATCTGCAGTTAGCCTATAAGAATAATAGTTTCCAAAGTTTATCACGTGGAAGTTGCAGTATGATTTTAAACTCTTCATCGGGGTGCTTTTTGATGTGAGTCCCCTCGCCTCTCACAACACGGGATGCTTTTTGATGTGAGTCCCCTCGTCTCTCACAATACGGGGTGCTTTTTGATGTGAGTCCCCTCGCCTCTCACAATTAATTTTTTAGTCTTCGTCGTTATCCGAATCAATAACTGGTATAAATGTTGTATCTATTTTTATTAAACAATTCCGCGACTGCAATGTTAATTATGAACAAAATATATTATTTTTCTATTAATTATGAACAATATATTTATTTAAAAACAAGTCATCTGCAGTTAGCTTATAAGAATAATAGTTTCCAGAGTTTACCACGTGGAGGTTGCAGTATGATTTTAAACTCTTCATCGGGGTGCTTTTTGATGTGAGTCCCCTCGCCTCTCACAACACGGGATGCTTTTTGATGTGAGTCCCCTCGCCTCTCACAATTAATTTTTTAGTCTTCGTCGTTATCCGAATCAATAACTGGTATAAATGTTGTATCTATTTTTATTAAACAATTCCGCGACTGCAATGTTAATTATGAACAAAATATATTATTTTTCTATTAATTATGAACAATATATTTATTTAAAAACAAGTCATCTGCAGTTAGCCTATAAGAATAATAGTTTCCAGAGTTTACCACGTGGAGGTTGCAGTATGATTTTAAACTCTTCATCGGGGTGCTTTTTGATGTGAGTCCCCTCGCCTCTCACAATTCATTTTTAGTCTTCGTCGCTATCCGAATCAATAACTGGTATAAATCTATTATTGTTATTGATTCGGTTATTGATTCGGATAGCGACAAAGACTAAAAAATGAATTGTGAGAGGCGAGGGGACTCACATCAAAAAGCACCCCGATGAAGAGTTTAAAATCATACTGCAACCTCCACGTGGTAAACTCTGGAAACTATTATTCTTATAGGCTAACTGCAGATGACTTGTTTTTAAATAAATATATTGTTTATAATTAATAGAAAAATAATATATTTTGTTCATAATTAACATTGCAGTCGCGGAATTGTTTATATATATATGCGGCAGTTTCCTTGACCGGCGCTACAAGGCGTTACTTTGAGCATCAGGTGACACAACCATGATTTTTATTTTTTTACTCCAAAACTATATTTTTTAAAAATCTGGGAAAATTCTACGTTAAAATAGATACTAGTACAATGTTTTTGCAAAAAAAATTAAAGGTGTCACTCTAAAGAAACACAAAAAAAAAATTGTTTGAAAAATTCAAAAATTTTTTTTTAGCTCTATTATTTGTTCAAAAATTACAAAATATTTTCTTTTAAACACCATTATTGATACCTACAACATATATTTTTTTCATAAAAATTGGTCGAGCCGTTTTCGAGAAAAAAATTTTTTGTTTTTTTTCTTTCTTCCTCCATAACTCCTTTAAAAATATAATTTCAAGGTTAATATTTGCAGGAGTTCAAGGTCACATGGGTACTTACTTACGACGCCAATATCAACTTCATACTTGCGGGGGCCATTTTTACATGCTTATCCCCCTAGGCCCTTTTTATATGTGCAATATATGTATGCTCCACGTTCTCTACACTTTTCTATCAAAACCGTTGTTAGTGTATAATATAGAGGAAGGTGCTGTACCTTGGGTATATACAGCTGTACGTTGGTACACTCTGTTATAATCGAATAGTGTTCGCATCTGGCGATAGTTTATAGTATTAATTGTTGAGTTATTTGATAATCTCTTTAAATCTGTAGTTTTCTGTCGTTGCTGTTAGAAATAAGTAATTTTCGTAAAGCGCGCAATTTCTCGATAGATAAAAGTGAGTGCGCTGATGTAACCTGGCAAGTTACGCACTCTGCTGGTATCAATCAATAGTAATAAAAGCGATAGATCATCCTCGTTTAGAATCACTTACTTGCTTGCGTAAAGTCAAAGAGCGAACACGTGTAACGGTTCGGCGAGAAGTAAAATTCATTTATCAGCAAAAATCGGTGTAATCGAAGTTTATAAGTATTATAAGTAATCGAAGTATTGTTTAAACTGTTTAGAAGCAAACTATTCACTACATTTGTGCGAACACTGCTAGAACTATATATTTTTGTGTCAAAAGTGACTCAAATAAAGTGTTCTTTTTTCTCTTTCACTTTAACACGTAGTTCACGCTTATTCCGGTGAAATCCATATATCCCAACAGTTGCAATTATTTACATGTAAGTTATATCGATTTTTGTATTTTATGACGCGTAAAGTAAAGGACCCCGTACCGTTCTTATGGGAAAATGTCTTTCTGCGGATTTGGCTAATTTTTGGATATGTTGTAGTTCTCGTCATTCTGAACAAATGTTCAATGAGCACAACTTGATCCTATAAGCCGTTTCCGCGGTATAAACCCTGGAAGGTCCAGATTTGACATGTAAATTAAGGTATAGGCTCGACTCGATATATATGACCCTCGGCCTAGTGTGTGTGTGTGTGTGTGCGTGCGTGCGTGCGTGCGTGCGTGCGTGCGTATGTGCGTGCGTGCGTGCGTGTGGGTGTGGGTGTGGGTGTGGGTGTGGGTGTGGGTGTGGGTGTGGGTGTGGGTGTGGGTGTGGGTGTGGGTGTGGGTGTGGGTGTGGGTGTGGGTGTGGGTGTGGGTGTGGGTGTGGGTGTGGGTGTGGGTGTGGGTGTGGGTGTGGGTGTGGGTGTGGGTGTGGGTGTGGGTGTGGGTGTGGGTGTGGGTGTGGGTGTGGGTGTGGGTGTGGGTGTGGGTGTGGGTGTGGGTGTGAGTGTGGGTGTGTGCAGAATTGCGTAGGTTTATATATACGAACGTGAGTTCCGTGCCACATTAACGTATAGTAATGCGTCACGCTCTTCTCACTTTGCCGCCTATGCGCAAAGCGAGGATATTCTCTCGCTGGACGGAGTATATATCAGATGTTGCACATAGTCTGTGCCAAATACTAACAAATACTCTTGAGGATATGAACATGTCTACCAAATGTTCATGTGTATCACGTTGGATAATATCATATCACGTACTTATAAAAAAAACTACTATTACATATTCCTGCCTTTATAACTGCTATACATTATATGTATAATCCTGTCTCTATACATGTTGAATGGTATACCTTTTAGTATCTGTGCATATCAAATCCAAATACACTGCACTGTCTAGCTGCTTAGCTGCTGTCTGCGCATAGACGGCAAAGTGGGAAGAGCGTGACGCATTACTAATACATTAATATGGCACGGAACTCACGTTCGCATATATAAACCTACGCAATTTAGCACACACACACACCCACACCCACACACCCACACACACACACACACACACACACACACCCACACCCACACCCACACCCACACCCACACCCACACCCACACCCACACTCACACCCACACCCACACCCACACCCACACTCACACCCACACCCACACTCACACCCACACCCACACCCACACCCACACCCATACCCACCCACACACACACACACACACACACACACACACACACACACGCACCCACTCACACCCACACACCCACCCACACACACACACACACACACACACACACACACACACACACACACACACACACACACACACACACACACACACACACACACACACACACACACTAGGCCGAGGGTCACATATATCAAGTTGAAAAGCTTATACCTTTGCATCTTCGCAAGTTTACTTATAAAAGGACCCCGCAACGGTCCTTATGTGTTTTGGCTCTCAGTCAAATTTAACAATAATGTAGGATAATTTAGTTTATAACATGCTGATCAAAAGTGTCCACGGGCATCAAGCTCAAATGGACAGTTTCCGAGATATAAGGCATTAAAGAGTGGAAAAATGAGAGTTTCAGGTTTCGGCTAATGACAGTTTGCAACAGGAATATATCATGATAAGTCATATCTTTTTTTATACTAAACCCACACGCAGATAGAAAGAGAGAAAGAGAGTTGTTTTTGTGTGTGTCCCGCTAAACAGGGAGGAAAGTGGTTACTTTCCTCCCTAGGGAAGAAAGTGGTTACTTTCCGCCCGCTATGCCGCTTTGGCGTGAAATTGACCGCTTTCGCCCCTCTCTACTGGCATGGAAAGTCGAACTTTCCGTGGAGGTGTTGTGAAAAAACATTTACTTGATTGCTGGATGAATTATACTTATGCACAGTATGCGTGTTCACATAGTCAAGTCACATGTTAATGTCATGGCATCGAAACCATCGCATATTTTGAATCTCCTATAAAGTACAACTGTAAGCGCATTATAACTGTAATACACAAGTCGGTTTAGTAGTATTATATTTTACTTTTCATACACTGCAAAAATTAACATTAAGTAAGTAAATGATTCTTGCTTGCTATATATGTTGCATACATGTCATTCGATGCAATGATATTATATTACGTATGGTTTGATAATTGACTTGACTATGTGAACACGCATACTGCGCATAAGTATAATTCATCCAGCAATCAAGTAAATGTTTTAGTGAAAGCATGGCATTCAGAAACTGCCATTAGCTGAAACCTGAAACTCTCATTTTTCCACTCTTTAATGCCTTACATCTCGGAAACTGTCCATTTGAGCTTGGTGCCCGTGGACACTTTTGATCAGCATGTTATGAACTAAATTATCCTACATTATTGTTAAATTTGACTGAGAGCCAAAACACATAAGGACCGTTGCGGGGTCCTTTATGAACGGTTAATTGTTTTTATTTATGACGATAATGATTTATCTCGTTAAATTTGATTATTATTTTCAGTTTAATAATTGACCAAGATGTAACTAAATTTAATAAAATATTATATTTCTTTGAAAAAAGTTACTTTTTTTAATTAAAATTTTTTATAGGTGTTCCAAGGTACAAAACGGAGTGTTTCAAGGTACATCAAGCTGCTGTATCTTGAAACAAAATTTCCAATTATAAAAAATTGCTGTATTCTCTTACCAGATGATAATACAAATTAGGGTTTTTTATACCAAAATTTATACATGTACTTTAATAATACATTTTTTTCAAAATTTTTAAATTAAAACTATTACTACGTTTACGCGAGCGTTACTTCTGTAGTATAACTTAAGTCGTTCGCGTAAGCGGGATTTTGTAGTAACTTTTACGATAATTTACTCCGCGTAAACGAGTGAATTATCGTAAGTTATTACAGAAGTAACGCTCGCATAAACATAGTATATGGTTCAGAAAAATCAAAAACTTAAAAGTGTTTGGGGTACAGCACCTTCCCCTACAATAACTAAGTAAAAAGTAAAGTAAAAAACTAAGTACATCATATACGACCGTATATGATGTACAATCAAATTAAGGAAAACGTCGTTAAACGATCAGGACTGGATTTTGGTTGCCCAATAATATTATTCGCGTGAATTTTACGTGCAATTCTTCGCATTGGCAAACCACACGCCGTTATTTTCGTACTTGAAACGCAGTCTCAATCAAAGTTAGAACAGCACAATCACATATACATATATATAATTAAATTTATAATCAATTTAATCATACTAACACAATTCATTAGCATATTGCAATTATACATATGCTTACATGAACATGAATGACATTCTTTGTGAGCTTATTAGACACATGTGCAATATAGCAGCTGTACTACATACTTTTTGAGAACACGAATATACGACCAATATAAAGAAACTCGCAGTCTAGCATGTCAAATAAGCTGCATTTCGATATACGTGACGTAAATTATAAATTTTCAGTACTGACAGTGAATATCAAAATGCATCCATACCCAGATAGCAAAACACCTGTCATATTTACGTGAATATGTGTATAAACTCGTGACGAGTGTTTGCACAAATAACATATGTAAAACTGCGTTCGCAAATGCTCAGCAACAGTATTGAATTTGTTTCAAGCATTTGTTTCAGGCTTATTTAATATTCATTACATTTTTGCAGCAACAGTTTAATTAAAATACCTTTATTATATAATTTAAACCCAAACTTTTGAGCCTCAGAACTTGATCGATTCAACCGTCATTAGGATTCAATAATTACCCAGGTAGCACATATTAGTTTCATATACGTATTTTGAACGTATACATAGTTTCATAACCGTAAAGAACCATTAAGAAACGTTTGAACAAAAATGTTTTTGAAGCCATGATTTATGAAACGTATTTTTTACGTTTCTATACAGTAACAAAAATACCTATTTATTACATTTTTCCTTTCAAAATTATAATTTGCTCTTTATCTATATCTATATATATATATAATAGCTTTAATAGCCTTTTTTGAAACATTTAAATTTATATTGCACTAATTATTGCACAAAATAAATCATTTTATCCATGCATATATATCCACTTATTTAATAATATAATAAGTTAGGACTCTCGAAATTAAAAATCAATAATAGAATGGCTATGAGAGTCAAACGCAGTTAACGGTGCGTAAATGATCAAAATCAATCATTTATTCCAAAGTTACAATCGAACGTTTCGGCTCAACGCTTCGAGCCATCTTCAGCGATGTCAAAAGACGAAAATTAAAATGTTACAAAATTCTCCATTCCAACGTGGTAAGTTTCCTTGTTTGGAGATTTCAAGAAACGAAATTGAAAAAGACTACAAGATCCATATCTGTAAAAATAGTTAACCTGTTAAGCCCAGTATTTATTAAACAATCTATGGCAACTCACCAAGTAGTCTGGAGAACGAATGCATCAGAACAAGTCGAACGAGGCGAGAATATAATAAATGCGGGGTGGACGTCATGTCACAAAGAAAAATAAAATGTAGTCGGGGATTCTGAGATCCCGCCGGCACGACGCACGAAACGGTATTAACAGGAAAAATGTCTTGTGCACATCAGTAATGCAATTAAGTTAGAGTGAGACAAGTATATTTTGTTTCACTTTAACTTATTGCATGAATGTGCACCAGTTCAGGAATTTCTTCGAAAAAGAATAGACGTCATAGATGGTATATGCATAAAGCTTCTAGAACATTCTCACGCATGTCTCAAAGACGTCATAAACACGTTCAAAAGACGTAAAAAGTAGGAATTTTAAATGTCTTTATCTAAAATGTCTTTATCATTAAAACAAAACGTTTCTATAATAGTTTTGTAAACGTTATTTTATCGGAAAAGAAACGTTCCATCGAACGTTTTTCGAATGGACATTTTTACTCATGAGAAACGTTTCTAGAAACCGGTTATAAAACGTTTCGGAAAAACGCTTATAAAACATTTCTGAAACGTGTATGTGCTACCTGGGTAATCTAAGGGTCTCTCAATTCATCGGCTCGCGTGTAAACGGATTGTGTCTCGCTGCACGTACATTTATCACGAGACACCAGCGTGTCATTTGATTATTGAACAAAATATATCATTTCTCATTTCAAATTTCGATATTTTTTAATTATACTTACTCTAATTAAATTTGTAAGATTGTTCGAAAGGCAGAAAATTTCAGAGATTGCTTTAGCAATAAAGAAGAAATCAGAGATGAGTCTAAAAGCTTGGATAATCGAAATTATAGAAATTTTTTTTTGTAAGATATTAAATCGCAAAAGCTTTTTGCTTGACAATTTTACCGTGCTTAATCAATTTAGCATCGTCATCAGACTGCGATAAGAATTTCCCCTATCTGCAATATATATCAAACTTGACATACCTATACTAATTCAATCACATTTCTGCGATCGTCAATCAACATTGTAGTATCAACATGTGACCAATTACATAAGACCTTGATTCAAAAGAAAAGACATAAATCAATTTAATATTGGAATTAGAACGAGAAAATAAAAATATTTAAAGAAAAAATAAAATATTTTTGCTAAAAAGATATTAACTCCAAATTTATTAAGGAATATGTCATTAAAATTGATAATTCGAGAATTGTGAGACATGTATATTTCAGTAATAGCTATCTTTTTCTTTTAATGTATATAAAACGATCGTTCGAAAATCTTTTTTGTAAATAAATTAAATGCATATTGATAGTCTTTCTTAATTCTGAATTTCACTGAGATCTTCCATTTTAATGGATTTATTCATGAAATATTTTTTGAAAATTTTCCTCTCTCTGTGGAGAATTGTTCTTTTGCACAGAAATTATATTAATCTGTACGCACTATTTATTTAATACACCCCTGGCAAAAATAATATGTTTATTAAAAGTTTATAAGAAGTTTGCTTAAGTGTTGAGTAGATGTTTTATTTGAGCTTTAAAACATTTATTAAATTGTTTATGAGATGTAAATTTAAACATGGAATTGTTTATGAGATGTTCACGGCTATGTTTAATACGCGTTCGGAAAGTGTTGTGTGGTGTTTTTCGAGTGTTACAAATGTTCACGAGGTGTTTTAAGCAGCGCTGTGAACTGCTGCTTAAAACACCTTCAAACTTCTTATAAACTTTCAATAAACATATCTATTATTTTCGCCAAAGATAAATTTTATGTTTATTTAATTATTATTAGTTTTCAAAAATAAAGATAAAATAACATTACATGAACGTTATATCAATCCAAAAGTGTGCCACACCTTACTATAAAGGTGGACTCCACGATACAACTAATACACGTTGTGCAGTTCCGTGATTTATCTATCGTTCTTATAACATCGTTCGTTGTATTTTAAATAGGAGAAACTGATCCTATTGAATGCCATCTATGATTTAGAAACGTAAATGGTTTTAAAGCGTTTCTTATAAAATGTTTAAGTGGCGTTTAATAACATAGTCTCAAACGTTTCCATTATAGTTTTCTAAGTATTTATAAAATGTTTGTTAGCAGACGGTTTGCAACGTGCTTTGAAACAGTGTAAACATCAATAAAACTTTTCATAAATAGTGTGTAATCATTGATAAAACTCTTCATAAACAAATATAAACACAATCTCTCACTAATAATTTTTGCCAGGGATGAAATGTTTAAGTGGCGTTTAATAACATAGTGTCAAACGTTTCTATTATAGTTTTCTAAGTATTTATAAAATGTTTTGTCAGCAGAGAGTTAACCAAATGTTTGCAACTTGCTTCCAAACAGTGTAAACATTAATAAAACTCTTCATAAATAGTGTAACCATTGATAAAACTCTTTATAAACAAATATAAACACATTCTCTCACTAAAAATTTTCGCCAGGGACACACACGCGCACACACACACACACACACACACACACACACACATATACATATATATATAATTTGATGGATTACCTTTTGGTTTAATCGGTGGGACTTTCATCCTTTCCAGAAAAAGATACTATGGAGACTCTTTTCTCCTCAGAGATAATACCATTATAACGAACTGCTAACGAAGTTAAAACTGACACAAATTGCAGAAACGACTGTGACAGATCGACCGTATCTACGTAGCTTTATACTAGCACCGAAAACCGATTCTCCCACCCATATTACGCTCAAATATGTGCTTAAACAACGGCACGTCTTATTGTTAGTTGTTATATTATAATAAACAGCTATTACTTCTTTAACATAAAAAATTACTGTACAACAAAATGTATTCCTACTCAATTATTCACCTGCTCAATATCCTTATTATAATTAGTCTCTTTTTCTTCTACTAATCTTTCTTCTACTTTTTCTCCCAAATAGAATTAGCATTTAACATTGCACTATCGCCTTTATTGTGCTATAATTAAATGACACAGATTTGCTTCAAATTGTAAATTCATATATTTTGATGATCACAACAAATAAAAAGAAAAATATATATAATGAAGAAAGAAGAAATATTTCTTAAATTAAAGAGAAAAAATTTCTTTATTTAAAGAAAAATTTTTTACTATGTACAATCTTCTCTGTTAGATACATATTTACTTCATAAATACATAATTTAAATGAGAGATATGTGAATCCAAAACTTGAGATAAATCACTATCTTAACAACACAGTATTATTAATTTAATACCGATTATATTAATTATATATGTTCTGTAATTAGGCATGTTCTTTAATTAAAAAAAAAATTTATATAACACTATTGTCAAGATGCATGCAATATAAATTATTTGATGATTGATTTGAAATGAATGTATTTTGCTGACAGAATATATATGCTTGATAAAAGAAAAGAAAAATACCTAACAAAATCTGCGATTACGTTTTAATTATTTTTTCACTTATTGAGATTTCATTATTGAGATTTACGAATCAATCGCGATTGATAAATAATCGCGATCTTTTCTGCGTTCTATAAAGATAACGCGAACATTAACTTATGCATCACGCTGGCCGGTGTTTACGTTTTATTAGATAAAAATTCGCTCTCGATATATTGTCGTATCTAACGATTAATAGGTGTATATCAGGAAAACAAACATTATATTGCCGAAAGATATGGAAAGAATGGGAATTTTTGATGATATTAAAACAAAGATAAACATTAATCAATAATCCCAAATAATTCAATTCTTCTTCATGTCTATATTATTCTACATGTGCGTCTCTCACTTTGATTACATTTATTTACAACTATAGAAATTGTAGGCGTTCTTTTACTTTATAATTGCATAAAAATCAGTCTAATTAAAATTTTTTTTATAATAATAATTTTAAAATAGTAATTTAAAATTTTTTGTTATTAATTGTTAACTATCCATTTTTCTATTTCATATATATTGCTTAAGACGATTATAGTACAGACGCGCCTGAGATGATGTATCTCGCGCCTTGTTTACACGCGTCTAATGACTCATTGCTAATAATTAATATATCACGAAAGGCAGGAGGGGAATGGTCGGCGTGATGACAATGAAATCGATCCGAAATGTACGATTAAATTCTAACTCTGATTTGCGCTATATAATCTCTGAGGTTTTAAACGACAGAAAGCAGTATATTGTCTAGCTTACAGTTATGATGCACACAATATGCATGATATATTTATTTTCTTTTTTCGCAGGTATAAAATCAAAATCTTTAAAACCATTGTTAATTTTTTTGACATCCTAAAAATTGTGCCCAAGCTAATAAATAATAGCGCTAAAAATAAAACTGCAAACAAAATAAAATAAATTTTTATATATTTCTGATAAAATATTCAATAAATCTTCGATTATTCTCTCGAAGGTTACTCATTATTTACATAGAACACGTCAAACATTGTAACGTTTACATTATACACATGTAGATTATTATGTTTTATGTGTAAACGTTCAACTTGTGACGGAATATATTATTGCTCGCATTGGATAATTAAATCCAAATGATAACAATAAAAGTGCAAGTTTAAATAAAAATTGAACATTGTCGAGTCATAAATGTTATATTAGAGAATTGTCGTCAGATTTTCGATCGCAGTTTTCTTTCTTGAGATATTTGATTCCGAAGATAGATTGGCCCAAAAACTTCGGATAAGTTACTTGGTAGCGCCGCGTCTAACTACTAATCGTCTGCTAACTCTCTTTTTATGTACTTGGTGTCGCGACGCTACCGCATCAGTTGATTATTTTTACAATTTATTAACGTAAACATATATCTTACGATAAATTTTCAGCTACTTTTGTTTGTCACAATAAATACATATAGGTATTTGCAATCAATTTTTACACATATTTAAATTTTATAACTTGGGTAACTGGGCGGAATATGCCAGTGTGGGGGATATGCCACTCGTTATATGTTTAGCTACGGCTAATAGTGCTCTTGTATAAATACCATGAAATTATTCATAGTAGGGAATATGGAAGTACATAGGTAGGTAAAATGCCAGTGTACTGATGTTTACAGTTTTCTAACGTAAAATGCCAGTAGATTAGGAAGTTATGAACAGTATAAACAAATATTTTCGCGTATAAATGTTGAAAATGAATAAACCTAATTAAACCAGTGATCGCATAAATGCGATATTCAAGAAACTGCAGTTTTGAGTGAAACTATTGAAAGACTTGTGTTTCTTATTTTTAACTTAACTCTCGTTTCTATAAGAAAAGATGTTCTAATTTTGAAGAAGGACTTTATCTCTTAAAATATTTCTACTGATCATAACTAAATAAATTATGTATACGATTCAAGCTTTCGATTTGATTAAAGTTTCAAACATTTTTATAATTATAAATTAACAAATTTTCTTTATCAATAATAATTTAAGTATTGCGTAAACATATATATGCACTTTTATATTGATCTTACCTTGTTGTTTAACTTTTTTTTATCTATTGTTGACACACAATCCTTTCTTGTGCCGCATCAGCACAAATATTTCTGCCACGTCAGGACATAATCGCAAAAGCTTTTCAATAAAAGCTTTGCCTATATATATATATAAGAACCCTGTTGTGTATGTATATGCTCTAGTAATAAATATTGAATGACCCGCATAAAAAGCAAGAATATACACATCTGCCGCGTTCTTTTCCATGTTTAAATGTAACAAAAGTAAAATCAAGAAAGTATAAAAAAATAATTTGTACAACTACAACCGAGATGGCAAATACGAGGTAAAGGACGTAAATGTTATCTGAAAATCGGCTCAAATAAATTCAAATAAAATAAATTTAACTTTTATTTGCAAGGCAAAACATCAAAACATAAAAGTCACAGCACTTCGTCTTCGGTACACGGCGAAAATGTGAATGAGATTAAAAAATGGAAATCAGGAAATGACATAAAATTTATCTTAATGATAATGATATTGAAGGTAGAAAGTTGAAAGAGCAAGCTCCTCCATCCATATTAAGGGGTAACGCCACTCTAAAGTCCCAAAAAAAAGTCTGAAAAAAATTTTTGATAATTTTTTTCAGAAATACAAAAATTATAAATAAAAATCGGTTTAATTCTATTTATTATCTATATATTAAAATATAAAAAATTTTTTTTATTAATTTCTTATTGACAAAATGGCGGCACCAGAGCCATTGATCCAAAGTGCCTTTTTGCGAAACTCGTCCAACGAGCGGAATCGAAGCTCCTATAATTTCTGAGTTGGAACAAAAATTCAAAGATTTTTGAAAAATATATAAGATTTTCTATAGAACCTATGGGAATTGCAAAATATCATTTTTTGTAAGAATGGTGCATGTTGGAAAAAAGTTTTTTATTTTTCGCTTAAAAAATTTGCACAAAATTGTTTATAAAAAAAGTTTTGTTCAACTTATCGCAAAATCCATAGGTACTTCTAAAGATAATGTTATTGTAAAGTTTCACTCTCAAAATTTCAAGTCAATCGGATAAAAGGTGTTCGAGTTCTGATTCACGATTTTAAAAAAGCGATTTCGAGAAAAACGCGTTTAAAGTTTCAGATGCACATTCACAGATGCATTCCGCGCCGGCAGACGGATTACGAAAAAACTTGCACATTGTTTCCTCATAGTTCTTAGGTGTGCAAGTAGAAACTTGCACATTGCTTCCTCATAGTTCTTAAGTGTGCAAAGAGAAACTTACACATTACTTCGTCACAATTTTTAAGTATGCAAATTATTTTTAGGTGTGCAAGTAGTTTTTAAGTGTGCAAGTAGAAATCTGCACATTGCTTCCTTATAATATTTAAGTGTGCAAGTAGAAACTTTCGCTCACAAAGCTTCCTCTATGAGATGCGCACAGAGCAAGTTCACTAATAAAAAATATGAACTAATCTTGCAAAATATCTTACAATTATTTGAGAATTTTAAAGATTATGGACATTGTTTATTTAACATTTTGTTAAACTCTCAAACACGTCTTTCTAAGACGTCATATACAGACGTATTTTTAACAAAGTCTGAAAAACTTTTTCTTATTACGTCATACAGACGTATTTCTAACAAGTCATAGAGACGTCTCTTTTAAGACGTCTGTTACAACGTCATTTAAGAAAAATATTGAATTTGGCGAGAATCGGTGAAGGAGTTACCGATTTTTGCTTAAAAGTTACATGTATTAGTTATACATGTAATTTTATATAGAGTATCATTAAAAAGCAGAAATTGTTACACATTTTTTAAGCAGAAATCGGTAACCCTCTCATCGATTCTTGCAAAATTCAAAACAACTTTTTTTAAATAATATATAAAATTACATGTACATCTTATACATTTTTTAAGCAGAAATCGGTAATCTCTTCACCGATTTTCGCCAAATTCACTAACAATCTTCCTTTACAATCTTCCTGATACTCTATCCATCAAATAACTTAGAGTAGACCGAAGCGAATCGGATAAATATAAGTTTTTTAAGACAGTTTTTGTTAGTGTTTTTTTTTTTTAACGAGCTATTTTATTGTGCTAATTAGTAATCCGATTCGCCTCGGTTTATTCTATAGATTTTTTTAGGCAGAAATCGGTACAAGAAAAAATTTACTTAGTATGATTAGACAATGTGGTATTCCCTCATTGTTCTTTACGGGTTCCGCATGTGAACATAAAAACCCTAATTTATTGAAAGTTTTGTACAAAATACGAGAAAATAAAAACATCAGTACATATGAGGCAATACACTTAGCATGGCAGAGAAAACAAAATTGATAAGAGAAGATCCTGTGACGTGTGTCAGATATATAGAGGAAAGATTCAATTTGATTATGTCTATATTACAGAATGAATATTGCCCATTT